>JAOBAY020071741.1:0-11674 GCA_025331085.2 Zoanthus sociatus | reverse complement strand
ATTCTCCACCTTCCCCTTGCTGTGTTGCCAAGGTAACAACAGACTCAAGTAATGTTAAACTTGCTTAATAATGGGTGGTCGCAAAACTGTAGAAACTTCCTAAAATAGCTCAATTTTGGAAATAAATGTTGAATTTGTACAAGACTGAAACATAATTGTAGCAAACCCCTTTCCTGTTAATTTGCTTCATATAAACATACTTTACTGTACAGATGCTGGTGTTTGGGTGTATGTGTGGATGGTGATTCAGAAGTTATTTTAGATCAACTCACCATTAAGAATCAATGACTTACCAATGACCAACCAAATACAACCTTTGCATTTCAAAATAGGCACTGATATCATTTATCAACGATCAACAGCATAGTTGAATCCGTATTTAAGCTAGAGAAAATCATATCATCGAGCCATTACACCAATTACAAGCAAATGACTGTAGATGATGGGACAAAAACAACAGCTCAATTTATATTCTAAACATTTCCTAAAATAACTTCCAAAACTTATTTTTACAGGACATGTGAAGTAACTTTAATACATTTGTTACAGGTTGTTAAGACAGTTAAAAGTCATCATTTCCCTGTTTCAGCTATTGGTTAAAAAACACCCTTTTCGGTAAACTTTTACAAACGTTTACATTTCATTATGTTCCATTGTTATTGTTCTTTAAATTTTTTTATTGATGTCACTAATAAGTTTAATTTATAGATTTGAAATACTAAAGCTTCTTGTATATCTTTCAAGACAAAGATTCAAGAAATTTAAATACATAATTTCATTCTTTCCATTTGTGTCTTGATTTGACTCTATCATATTGATTGACTCTACCATATTGCATTTTTTTTCCTTGCTTCTTACCTATCTCGTTATCAGATTCTTTATAGAACCTCTATTTCCTTAGAAACTTAAAATAACTGAAGTACAGGCTCGAAAGTTTTAGGATTATATCAACTCCAGGCTATTAATATGTACAAACTATTACTATAATATACTAATGTAAAAAACAATATAAATAAGTACAATGGCAAAAAATGTGAAACAAAAAAAGTACTGACCGGGAAGGTAAGGTGAGGGTGAAGTTGACAGTGTTCCATCTTTTCTCGATCTTGTTTTATAAATTGAGGAGCAATACTATAGGATTATTTTTATTACAGTCATTCGACTACAGCCAACGACAAAGTACTTTTTGCTTTCGTACAAAAATGACCTATAATTAAAAACGTTTTCAGATTATTATACTTATATGAATTGACAACACAGAGCTAAAACTGCGAGGAGGTAACAAGCGGAAGCTAGAAAAGAGAAGAAAGCAAAAAAATGTTAAAGAAGTCAACAAAACGTGACTAAGGTAATATACAGTAAGCATACTCATTCAATTGAAAAGAACAATCAACAGCATTCAAAGATGCCCACACATTTTGGGATGTTCCAGTATACGCGGACCACACATTTGTCAGTTCGATTAGAGTTGATGCATGTTTTGTCAACCACTTGACCAAGCAAGTGATACTGGCAGAGATGAGCTGCCCTTGATTGGAGAATAGAGTGAAGAAAGAAGCTGAGAAGGTAGAGAAGTATGGACCACTGCGCTTTGAACTTGCAAGGGGCTACCCAGGATATAAAATTATCCAGCTAAATATGATCATAGACGTGCTAGGGGGATGGTTTAAAGACGTTAAGCCCAGATGAGGAAGATCTTCGGTGTGAGAACAAAGGATGTCTTGAAGAGGATGCAAAAGGCAGTCATTTCTGGCTCACTGAACATAGCTAGAATGTTTAAAGTTAGAGTGATTTAGGGAAAAAAAGAGAACAATAGACCAATCTAGATCCAATTTTAGAGTTAAATTTTGGTCTACCTTTCTGAAATTTATTCCTTTTTATCAGATATGTAAATTTAGAATTTTACAAGTTGTTTCCTAAACCACATAGGTTACGCCCATAGTACCCTCTGTTGGTGGATTGTTATGCATCTTTACGTGTATATACTGCAATAAAAACTTTATTTAGGTGTCAAGTCTTCTAGCTAGCCAAAGGCCTACTAATTGGGGCCACCATCTTTACCACTCTAGGTGGACGGAGACCTTTCACATGACAGACACACACACACACACATAAACACAGATATGTCCCCGAGGGCCTGCAATTTAACGTCCTAGCTCGCCCGTGAAGACGTGAAAGTCTGACCATTTGCAAATGTTAGAGCAAAGGCAGCACTTTCTCCTCAATTATTTTAAGACCCTGAGTGTTAGTCTGGCCGAGAATTGAACTCAAGCCTCCCGCACGATAGACTGGCGCCTTACCAACTGGGCTAACCAGGCGGTGGTAATTCAGTAATTCAATAAATATTTAGAACAATTCATCCATAGCTAAAGAGTTTCCACACCACAAGAAAAAAAAACCTTGCGAAGTGCTGCGATTGTACACAGTCACAGGCGTGTGTGTCCCGTCTGTGTCGTTATACAACCTATAGTAAGAAATACGAAGGAAGAGCTTGGGGAAAATCGCGCCGCAAACGCAAGAACAGTTTTCACGATACGATAAATATTTCAGTTTCGTTCCAGAATGAAGTTCGTACTGCAAACACGTAACAAGATCAACCTGTTCAGTAACGACACAGTTTTACCTTCCCTTCAATCTTCATTCCTTTTTTGACAAGCATGCGAAAGCTATGCGCATGCGTCACTTTAAACGTCGGTTCTGTTTTTTGTAGAATGAAATTTCGTACCGAAACTGAAATTATCCAGTTGATTTGAATTTAACTCCTCGAATGGCTGGTGCGAAACAAATTTTCATATCGATATCTTGAGAAATTACAGTTTTTTTGAAAATAAGAACAAACTTATAAATAAGAACAGTGAGGCTCAAATCGCCTGAAAAATGAGAACAGATTTTAAACAACAATCTGAGGCCGAATTGAAAATGTTTAGGAAAAGAAAACTTGTATAACAATGGTGAAACGCGGCAATCAAATTCGGGGATTGAGCGGAATATCTAATATTGAATACCGCTTTTGAATAGTTTAAATATATGAAAATTTAGTTTGAATATTTGAAAATTTAGTTTGAATATTGAATTTGGAAGTTTGAATATTGAATGTGGAAGTTTGAATATTGAATATCGGCTTTGAAATATTCCTCTTCTACTCCCAATTACTTATTTTATTGGCTAATAAACTCCAATTGTAACAAATATTGTGCTGTACAATATACATATATTGTCATATCTCCTTCAAAATTTGTGCTCGGTCAGTGAATGTAGCGAAATTACGTAGTTTGGCGTTTATGGCATATAAGAACAAAACAAGAACATTTTGAGCCTCAAAGACCTGAAAAAGATATTAAGAACTGGTTGCCCCTGAGCAAAATTTTATCGGTTCTTATTAAAAATGGAGTATATGAACGCGGAATGAAGCCATCAAATGAAATAACTCGTCGCTATACTATCATCTCGGTTTATGCCACAAAAACATCGATTGTCCACATTTTTCACTTTTATTTTTGGAACCACGCGACCGTAAAACCCAGACAACCGATGGAAAACATTGGCAATGTGACCAATTTGCATGATAAAGCTAAATCTAACAATCATGCTGTTCATCTATCTTTAATAAGCTGTGTTAATTGATATTTTGATCTAATACAAAGGAGTTGTGTCCACGAAGCGTTAATTAATCTTCTTTAAAGCAGCTGAAAGTAACACATTTTAGCTTACCCCATCTTCAAATTAAATTGCAAATTCGTGTTGCTTACCGACAGTATTTTTTTCAAAATTTAAAACGTACTCCGAAATCCACGGAAAATTGGTTGAATACAGCCTCCACTACACAAACAACACTGCAAACTTATCCACTACTATTATAAGGTGTGCAGTGATATTTAATCTTAATTAAAAGAACTGGCTGCTTTTTTAAATCCTACTATAATATAACGCTAACTTTATTGTTCAGTACTCCATTGAAACTGGTGCTTATTCACTTCGTTTATTGAATTTTGGATAAAATCGCTTTATACTAATTATAGTCCTTTTGCTTCTTTTTTTTGCTTTTTTAAAGAAAATAACATATGTGGTCGATGGCCATTCTGTGGTGTAAGACTGAAATCTTCCAAAAATGACTGAGTAAAACCTCAAAAGATTCTTATCTTTTCTAAAATCATCACAATGGTTTGGTTCCTTTAGGGCGTATATACAGCCGAGAAAATGTAAAACTTGTGGTGTTTTTTTGTTGAATTTATTAACCTTTTGTTTTGTTTATGTCTGAATACATTTCCAAAACGCTTTTTCAAGTGTACAGCAAAGAAAGTTTATCTTGAACATAGGAAAGCACCCTACAGAGAAAAACTTACATCAAAACTGCAAAAAGCCACCAAAGGAGTTTTCTTAAAAAATCATTTAGCTCGCCATGAAATTTTAATGAACTTTTGGTATCAGAAAACCGAAAAGCTTACCTTGTGGGTGGTGAAAATGACAGGCAAGTAACAAAATGCCAAAATGTACGAAAACAATTTAATTGTGTTTTTGTTCAGTAACCAAACGTACAATTAAAACTTATTGATTTGAATTTAGATTTGTGGAGACTTTATCAATTTTTTTATTAAATTGAAACTGAGGAAAATACAAGCCAAATGAATACGTAATCTAACATAACGAAAAGGAATTTTTTTATCTAAAGAAAAGATTTTTTGTTGAACAGCGTTGCCTTGTTTTGTTTACTCAATTTGACAACCTGTTTGCAGAACAAAATACACAGAACTGAAAAATTAACTGTTGAACCTACGAATTTTCTGCCTCAGTTGGTATATATTCTTGATTCGTTTTTTTATTTACATATTTTTGTTTAGTCGAAAAAATTTAAGTCTGCCACCTGTAACAATTCTGCAGTCCATCTCATTTTAAAGACCAACAAAGCCCTCGGAAAATGAAAGATCGATATTTTGTGCACTGTGAATTCGGCAAGAGCCTTGCTAAAGTTAACTAACCTATCTTAATTAAAACGTCATTGATTTCACAGAGATAAAATAAGTTTCAAAGAAAAGTCTTCAATAGAAATGCCAAAAAAAACCCCTTGAATATCAAATTTCTTCATTGTTGTTGTTTTTCTCAAGGTATGTTTTGCAATCTGTGCTGGTTACTGATCTATAAATTCGCGACGGGTGTCAAAAATTTCGTGGTTTATTGTCGGACATGTCCCGCTAAAATCAGGAAAGTCAAACAGAGTTCGCTCGTCATTGAAATCACCATAGCAGTATGCAAATTTCTTTTATCCTGTTTCCATAATCTCACCAGGTGTTTGAATTCAGAAGGATTCAACGCTAATAAACAACGAACGATGGCGACGGGCAAAAGAAAACGATCTTCACAGGGTCGCCGATTTCTGTACGAAAACGAACTTCAAACTATCCATGAACAAGAAAAAAATGATCGCAAGTGCATAATCTCAAACTTACCCGTTGCTGAAGATTTTCGAAACAGTCTCGAAACAACTGCAAACTCAATTGTTACACTGGGTGATCTTTGCATTTTCAGTTCGGGAGTTTGCCAGATTATAGTGACGAAACCGAACGGTCTCAAACATACGGGAACTGGCTTTCATTTTGGAGGAGGCTGGATAATTTCGACCGCAGCTGTGCTGCGAAACAGAGAACAAGTTAATAATGCCACATTTGTGTTCAGCTCAAGCGCGGGAGATCTGGTTTTTGCACCACGTCACAGACGTGCGATCATTCATCGACTCTTGCCAGCAGGCCGAAGACCCGACTACCACAACAGGGATTTTACCTTAGTGAAACTTGGCCTTCAAAACGACCGGGATCGTCGGACGAAAAGAAGCGAACTGGAAGAATGGGAAGACGACGAAGAAGAAGCTTTGAAAAAGGGTCAACTTTATGATTTCAGTTTGTTATTGAAGTATTTTTCTTCGCCGGGGGCAGTTTTGGAAGCCAAGCGTGGCGAGCCATTAATCGGTATTCACTATGGCGGGATAGATACGGGAGCGAAAAAATTCTCTGTTGGACTGACAGTTCAGAATGTTTACAAGTTGGCAAACAATAGAGTAGTAGACCTGTGTAACGCTATGAATCCAGGAGCGTCTGGCTGCCCAGTTCTGCAGCACAACCAAGAACAGTGGTTTTTCACTGGAGTTTATTTCGCAGGCACCGCCTTTGAGAAAAACACAACCTTCCAATGCGGACAGGTGAGACACACTCTTTTAATTGATTGATTGATTGATTGATTGATTATTTATTTATTTATTTATTTATTTATTTATATATTTATTTAAGATAGAACATCTTTTTAAGGTTTATTAAGCGCAGTCCACATAGTATTCAAAGATTCTGTTAAGAGCTATCATTATTAATCTATTGTTACTGGTTTTACGTGAAAAAAAACAAATATTTTTTCGGGGATTCAGTTTAAGATTGCTTTAGATGAAGAACTCAAAACGTGGAAATATACATACATGTAAATAATTTTACGTAATCGTTGCCAAACGATACTATATATATATATTTTTACTTAATATTTAATATTAAAATTTGCTAGCTTTTTTTACCGAAAACTATTACTTTAGAATTTTATTTTAAAATCGGAAAATCGAAATCTAATGTTTTTAGTTTGTCTTAGATTCGACTTTGTGAAATAAGAACACAATTGAATCCGTAGTGTAGGATCGCTGTGACGGATACTTAACATATTCAAGAGGTTATTAAATATAATTAAAGTTTATATTTTATATTTTCGAAATTTTTGATTATCAACAAAATGTTTGTATGGTTATTAGTTTTACATGAAAGCGGTACGTCTTCACATATGAAAGAGTAACTTGATTTTTTTCCTGCAAAATAATTTAAAATACAAACCCTTTTTGGAAAGCAATTAAAGTTATTATAATTTCTATTTCTTCTTTGACACATCCGGCTGCTTCCACTTGTGGTTTAAAAATTATTACACGCTTTTTTGTAAGAACAGCTTTATAAGAGCAATGAGGCTCCATTTGGCCAAAAATAAAGATCAATTTAAGAACAAGCTCAGGCTAAAGCTGAAAAAAAGTAAAAATGTTTCTAATTGAAACTTTACTAAATTTTGAAATTTGCATTTTCAGTGTGCACAGTGAAAACACAGAAGCACCGTTTTCATTTGCAAATTATATCTATTATTGTCCCAAATTAATGATTCACGTATTCATGTAATATTAAAAGTTCCTCGTAGCGACCAACTGTACATGTTGCACACGGTATGTTCAACAATATTGTACAATAATGAACAAAGAAAAAGACAATTATATGCAAAGTCAATCTTGGAGTATACGTGATATATTTAAAGATATCGAAATACAGACGATCAATATTGTTTTTTAATGCCTAGTATTTTTCTTTTGAGTTTTCATCATTTCAAACCGCTCACAGAAATAAGAACAAATTAAGAACAAATTAAGACTGAAAGAGCCAAAAAATTAAGAACAGTATTAATCGACTACGGCAAATTTTACTGGTTCTTATAAAAAAGCGAAAGTTTTTACTGTGATCGGTATTTCATATAAAAGTGGTTTCTTTGTTTAATTGTAATTTTACAACAATTTGTTTTATTTTTCTTCATTTTGTCTGAATTCTTCGTAATTTATTAAATCAATCGTGCTTGTGACAGCTTAGTTTTCTTTATACAAAACAATTCAGTATTCACCGAAGTGGAAGTGCATAGTAGTGGATATTACGACTGAGGTGAACGATTGTTTTAGTGTATACCACACAAGCTGAGTAACTAGCGGACCAAAGAGTAACTTTATTTGTGACATTTTGAAACCGAAGCGAAACGGGAAGCCATTTTGTTTTTCTTGTGGTGAGTAGTACTTGGCTATGTATCGCCTCCGAGCTAGTCAATCTGCGTGCGCAAAAAGTACTATTCACTTGTGTGGCAGATACTAAAACTAGAAATGCATCGATGCCCTCCTAACCTCGATTCCATGCAAACTTTCATACATTTTCTTTTAAAATTTTGTATGAAATTGTGTTTTTAAAATCTTCATTACTACCACAATTTTTGTGATAAGAAAACCAATTTTTAGGTACTTACTAATTTTTACCTGCTCTTTCCATTTCTGCCGTTTAAATTGCAATAATATTAATTTTGAGCTGACTCAAACAAGCGTGACAAGGGTCTATTCAGAAAGTTATTGAAGAAATTTGTGACCAAGATGAAGACCAGAGGTTATTGATGGATAACTACAGCCTAATTTTAGGTTTTCTATGAAAAACCTGGGCAACAAAATCGCTTATTTCTGCACTTGTAACCTCCTTAAAGTTGATTTCATACCATACTTTTAAAAACGCTAAGCTCTGACTTACATCCTCGTCTTTAATATGGCTAAACATTTTTTGATCCTAGCAGCTCATTGGAGTCATTAACAATATCCCACTTATGGCAGAGATATTAACAACTATTACTATGACACCACGCCAACTTTATACTTTTATTGTAATAGCTAGCTAGCTAAACCCTTTATGTCAGTTCCACGTGGCCCAAAGAGCTGGCACTCCAATTCCTGTAGCGTTAAGCAGATAAGAGTCTATGAGTCCTCCTGAATGAAACACTAATCCACTGCAGGTTAGCTCCAAGCAGACGCTGGTAATCAGTTACCTATGTAACAGAAATATTTGCCCGTTGCCTCTGCTGAGCGAGTCTTTGGGTACAACAACAGATCAACCCAACACGTTTTACACCTACAAGCCAATCTCAGCTGAGTCACTGGGGACATTAGGGACTTTAAGATGTGAGGACGGCAACGACGACGGGAGCAGCAAAGAAAAATAGTCTTTATTACATAATACAATAGTTGCCGTTGGAATGTACCGAGCTGGCTACCTGCTTGCCGTCGTCTTCATTGATACGCCGCGGAAATCTCACGTTTGAAGTTTTGTGGACAATGTGAACGTCAGACAACAAAATCTGACAATCTTCCTTAGCATTTGAGGCTAAACCTCTTACATATTTCTGTTCGAGAATCTCGTACATAGTCGAAAGGGAAAATTTATCGATGATCTAAAATAAAAAACTAAACAAGGAATAACATTTTTCACAACTGCCGTCGTCATTGCTACGGTCCTCAGTTCTTGAAGTCCATACTGTGGTTAGACGGGGGAGATCTTATCACCGGTGAGAGATATGATGCCCATTAAAAGTTCTGATTTAGGAGTAAATATAATAAATACCGTGCGGTACCTGTATTAGTGAAAAGCTGAATTTCTCCAGTGAGATTTATATTCACATTTTCTGAAACACAAAGGCAACCAAAATAAATGCAATGCTAAAATAAAATTCTTAATCAAAACGACTTTGTAACTTACATTTTACTAAAAAAAACTAACGTTAAAAACTGACATTTCGATGTCGCTAACACCATTGTCAAAATAAAATAGAAATAAAATGTTCAGTTACGAATAATATATTATCAAGATTTATCAAACTGGTCCATCAGTTATGCGAATTTGGGTGATGCAAAGTTTTCTGTGGTTTTCCAGTATTTGGTTTGGATTCGCGCCAACAAGGCCTTTCTTTTCAAACAATTTTATTGTTATGATTAAAAAAACTCACCAGCTTTCTCGAAGAGTAGTCCAATAAACCATCTTTTTATAAATTTCTCTCTGCAATAATATTTCAACACAAGAAGTTACTATCTAGAGAATTTAACAATTAAAACAAAATTTAGCAGCTATACATTTACAATAATGCTGATAACTGCTTTGAGTCTAGCACTTACAACAAAGATTGTTTGAACAGGGTTTAAAGTACTCATAGAAAGAACTGCAGTACTTGACAATTTGACCGATTAAGCAGTAAACAACAGTCATAATTGTGAATCAAAAACAAAGATGTCTTTATTATGGAGACAGTAAATGATCGTATCTGATTGACATACTAATAATGCAAGGCAACACAGCTAAAACCATTTACGAGCCAAGTGGCCCATGGATCCACTGCTTATCTCTGGTTTCTGTATTTAAGTAGATGAGAGTCTTCAACTATCCCTGGGCAGGACACTAATCCATCTTAGTATAAACCTACTAACGGTCTAACACGCATTCTGCATTCTGACTGGCTGCTCTACTAGAGGTCTATCTGTGATAGCCTACTACGTGTAGTAGAGGAAAAATGGCAGATCAAAACAGTAATGAGCCTCGTTTTGCTATATCAGAGGATTTTATCAATAGTTTAATTTGTATATCCTTTTTTGACTGATTAGTAGGTTTATACTAAAACAATTAGACCTCTCGGCCTCATGGACTACGAGTTTGAATAGTCCATTCGTCCTTATGCCTCACGGACTATTTAGTCATAGTCCATTCGTCCTCGAAGTCTAATTGTTAAATAGCATATACAGTAGCAACCATATTACGTAAAATTTTTGTGGCTTTTTAAAAGTTTAATAATTAATTTTGTTGTTTTTTTTGTTAAAAAATGCAAAAAACACTCGATTATGAGTTTTATATTTATCTCAATAATAATTATTAAACGACAAAAATAATATACTGATCTACAACATGATTCTTTAGGTGTTCTGAATTTCTGTCTTCAGTGATCCTCTTTGTTGCTATTATTCTACGGCCATTCCCACTTTAGGAAGAATTAAGTTCTTTAATTCATGCATTCCTTAAACTTTCTGTAAATTGGTTTCTTGCAATGCCAGTCACCATGTTGCCATTAGTAACATGATGCAACTTAACTGCACTTGAGTGGGGTAGTCAATATTACAGACTTTGTCCGTGACTATGTTGCCATGCGGAATAAATTGTTGTTCGCTGACTATCATTGCCACACAAAATTATTATGTGCTGTTTTGGAAGTATGATGGCGTTATAAATAATGTTGCTGTTAAATACGCAATTTTTAAAAGCAATAGCAAAAGAGAAGCTGAATCTTCAATACCAAGTTCAATAGCTGTGAAACCTGTTAAATATTATTTTTGTTCGTGCCAAAACCTTGGCCAATCATCTTTGCTCCACGACCTGGAAAGTAAGGTGACCATGGTCACTAAGGTTAAGTGCATGATGATGTAGTTAATCAAGCTACCATCTTACCTGATACCAAGATTACAATAGCAGTAGTAGTTCATGAGGATGGATTCAATCGATAAACATAATGTATATAGATTTAGGCACTGCCCAAAAGCGGAGCTCCCAAAGAGATTTAACCTAACAGAGGTGACGAAGGTTGATTTCTTGCCAAATACACAAACAATTGACAAATTTCCAAAATTATATCAAAGAACACACGAAGAAAAAAAAATATACTATATAGAAAAAATAACTTTAAAGATGAACGAGAAAAGAAAATATTATATTTCACTCGTGTTCACGGACGTCGTACGGACGGACGGACATGACGTTATGACGTTGAAAATTCAACTCGATGGATTACCATATTTTCTTAAGTATACCCGTGCTCCGCAGGAGCTCCACTACAAATTACAGTCACTGTGAACTATCTCTACGGATTAGTTCAGATTAAAATGGATTGCAAACTGTATAAACATTTTATCATACAACACTCACATTTTTCAAGTTATACAGGTAGCCCAAACACAAGCTAATATAAAGATACTATAGACAGGGCCGGATCCAAGGGTGGGGCGTAAGGGGCGTACGCCCCCCCTATTTTTGGCAGACCAATTAATTTTCGTCAC
>JAOBAY020071730.1:0-11675 GCA_025331085.2 Zoanthus sociatus | reverse complement strand
GGATGGGTAGGGGTGTTCGAAGGGTTGGAACGAACCCCCTGTGGAGGTAAATAATGAAGGACTGAAAACACAAACTGTTGATTTTCAGCTTTTAGCAAATACATGTAGGGGAGAAATGGAGAACAAACTTTGAGTGTTGAAAATAGGATTTCCGTCCTCTAGATTTCAGAATTTTCTGGAGGGCATGCCCCATACCCCCCCTAGAGGCTCGCGCCTTGGACACTCGCATTTAATAACCCCCCTTAATAAATATTTCTGTCAATACTAACACCCTTCCAAAAGCCTCTGCTACGCACCTGATCTCGAAAGACAAAAACTTAACCAGTAACAGCTCAGTGAGTCTCTGTAGCTTAGTGGGTAGAGTATGTGCTCGGTAATCAGCAGGTTTCGGGTTCGATTCTCGTCAGTGACTCAGAATGTTTCTCTGAGCATTCAACTTGGGGAACAAACACACTCTAAATAAAAATACAATATATCGTCTCAAATGTACCTGCGCAAATACATATATAGAACCAAATCACAGTTTCCATTGCATTGAATTAGAAGACCTTTTGTTTGTTAGCCGAGACTGACCCACCTTTTAATAAGCAGGTGCTTTGTTTTATCGCCAAACGTTTTCATCGTGAATGGATTGATAAGAAAACGTTTTGCTAGTATTATAGGCCTTTTTATCTATTGCCATCATCAAAATAATTATATTAGAAGAATGCGAAAACATTGGCTTCCTCTCGACTAATTTCTAGACGCTGAATTTACCTGCATCAATATTCGATAATATTTGGAGACTTGCAATATGAAGATTTAGGTTGAAGAGAGTATTTAAGGGTTTTCAGGCCGATTGCTCACGAATTTCGTTTGTATTAGCGCCTACAGGTTAAAACTGTTAACAAAAGCATTTTTCTCTTGCTTCCAGGAAACTCGTTAAATTTTAAACTTGCAAAAAGATTTTTCTTAAGTTATTTTTCACCGCCGTTGAAATTCAGTCTCTCCGTTACTCACCTTTGAGTGGTATTGGCAGACCCACTAAAAATTACCTGCCATTCTCAACTTCGGCTTCTAGCTCAGTTGGTAAGAGTGATGTAGTGGTAACGCAGAGGTCACGGGTTTAAATCTCTTTGGAGTCTCAAAATGTTTTTGTCACTCCGGTAATCAGAAGGTTGTGGGTTCGATTCCCGTCAGCGACTCAGAATTTTTTTCTGAGCATTCAGCTTGAGAAGTACTTTCTTAGTAAATCTTTGTCAAAGGTAGTATCTAATTCATTCCTAAGGATGTCCTTTCTTGGATTGTCTATATATAACTGAAAAAGAACGTCCACATAATTGAAGGTTTGTTATAAGCACGATATTCGAGTTTAACACATTCCCCGGTCCAACATGTGTTAAGTGTATCATCATTAGCAACCTAAAACATTTTTTTTATTTCAAAATCTGTTTCAGAAAAGGGAAGCAAGTCAAAATCGCAAACTATGGTTTTCAGAGAACGTTCATCGTTTAAATGTGAAGAAGATTCGGCATCAGCTAGCATTTCAGATCAAAGTATTGGAAGCTCCGCCTTCAGACCAGTCCCACAATCTCACATGGAAATTATATCGCTTTCTGACGGAGAGGAAGACAGTGCGAGTGTGGTATCAAGAGACGTGGACTATATCGTTGGAACACGAAAAAAATGTGATCAGGAAGTAGAAACAACTTCAAGTAACTCTTCGTTTGCTTGTGAAATTGCAGCCGCAAACGCAGAAACCACTTGCGTCAGTTCAGGTGCAACCGCACAAGCATCTGATAATAACATTAGACCGAGAATAAATAGAACTTTAGATGCGATAGTGAAGGATATTTTGCCAGTTAGTGAAGCATGGGAAGATGAAAGCATGGATAATAGGATATTCAAAGTAAAATCTTCTTTACAGGACTCTGCTATAAGCCAACAAGAAAATAATCCATTTAAGGAAATGCACAAAGGGAGCAGCGCTTTACTGTCTGGGGCATCCTCTATGGAGACGGACAAAGTTGCTAGGGGTAGCAATGTTACAACAGTGTCTTCTGGTGAGAGTGTTAATGCGTCCTATGATGAGGATCCGGAGCAAATGTTTGCAAGGAAAGCTCAGGAAAGAATTCTTGGGCTTCTTGGGGCAATACTACCTCAGGATTCTAAAGTACGTGATACTTAGTACATTTTTGACTTTTTAATATTAAATGTATGAGGGACTTATTACACAGCAGCTTAAAAACTGTTATTAGTGAGTATTGTCTTCATCAAAAATAAAAGAAATAATAATACTAAGTCACACAGAGCTAGTGTTTTACAACAGTTTTTCAGATTGTGTTTAATACTACCTGTTCAATGATAAACTTTGCTTAACAATAATAATAATAATAATAATAATAATAGTAATAATAGTAATAATAATTATTATTATTATTATTTTGATTGATCGACTGTTTACTCTAATTGCAATTAGTGTTTCAATTGGTGGGGTCTACAATATTTCAGGAAGTTTTAGGACAGGAATGCGTCACACAGTTTTACAAAGTTAGTGAGGATAAACGCTCCTTCCACGAAGGGGTCGTAACCCTTATCTTATCGACAAATGTGTTTTTTAATTAACCGAAAGTGGATTGAGAGATCAGGAGATTTGCCAACTGGCCTTGGGCTCCTGTCTACGGATGGTATGGCAAGAATATTTGTGTCTCATGGCATGACCTCGTTGTTCACTTCAAGGTTAAGTTTTATGTATTTTGGTTTTAAAGCTCGGTCATTGGACGAAGTGCTGCACTGGAATTGAAGAGTTCATCGCTGAAAGTTTCCTCCCATCGCTTTTTAAAATTGTCAAGTAAGTTCTCTAGACTTGTTGTGATCTTGTTTTTACAGCTATAATATTTTATATTATTTTCACAAAAGAAAATTGGCTGTGTTTATATAATACTGTTTTGTTTTTAATGGAAACAAATCTGTTAATCTCAAGTCTCCAGCCCAGATCGGTCTTAAAAGGGTCTGATACGGGAATATTGATCAGAATTTTACATTTTCAAAAGAAACAAACGAATTAACCACAAAGTTCTAGCTCATACCAGTTTGGAACAGGTAGGTAAGAATGACGTCTATTAGTGGTACTACGTAGGTTGTTACCAACATTTTTTAAACAACCGGGCACTTGGTCTAAGATAATCAAAATAATTATGTTAATTGGTACTAAGATTCTAGTCATGGTAACTATTATAATTGGTACTAAGAATCTAGTCACAGTAATTATGATAATTGGTTTTAAGAATCTAGTTATGGTAATTATGATAATTGTTACTAAGACTGCTATCACGGTAATTATGATAATTGGTTCTAAGAATCTAGTCATGGTAATTATGATAATTGTTACTAAGACTACTGTCACGGTAATCAGTGATGATAATTGGTACTAAGACTATTGTCCTGGTAATATTATATTTGATTTACTAAGACAGGAATGGTAATTCATTTCCTCTCAGAATATTCTTTTTCTTGCAGAAATGGGCGTATTGACGAAGAGACTCGTAGTTTGGCTCTAGGAATTCTGGCGAAATTTCTTCAGTGTAGCAGTCCCACAGTAAGGTTTTTTTTTTTTTTGCAGATTTACGAGTTTAACTTGAAAAATTCTTGTATTTCGTATTTTTGGTGCTAAAACATTAACCCATATTTAACCTTAACGCGATACGTATTTTGTCTGTGTTTTAATATATCTTGCATGGTTGAACTGTTTAACATTCCCATTGAATTGATGCTTTTTATTGTCTTTCGTCTTGCCGCAATTTTTATTGTGAGTAAAACAGTTTGTTTCATTTTAATTCTTTTTTTAAAAGAGACAGTTTAAAATTAACTTGGAATAAGAAAAGAAATTGAAAAGAAAAGTGAAAAAATATAGTTAGAGTATGCTGAATGCACCACAATCTATAATAGTTTCATTCACCATTAATAATGCATTAAGAAAAGGCCCAAACGTTGAGTTTTAAAATACTGTGTCCATCAAAGACACACGGTTTTGATTTTATTTAGGAGATTAAAGTTCGTAGGGTGAAGTTTCCCTGATAATGTAAGCTCCATCTATTAAATAATGTTCTCGCGATGTATTGGAAGTATTAAAAAGAATAAATTCCTCAAAAACGGTTTCGAGATCGCAGATATCAAAATTAGTGGAGGGGTGTAGTAACCCCCCCCCTCCTCCCCACCATCCCGCTCCCGTTGTTCCTGTACCCTCTATTACAGGGCTGTCAACTTTAAGGTTTTTCTGCTTGCTTTCTGGATATGTGAGATTCAAGTTTTACTTGTCTGAAGGGGAATTCCGATACAGTCGACGCTATAAAGGTAACATTGTAGCGTGTGTGCAGTGACGAGTTATATAAAATTAGCATTGCTGCGTCTGTGCAGTGACGAGTTACATAAAATTAACATTGCAGCGTGTGTGCAGTGACAAGTTATATAAAAAGCCATTGTTATTGGTGACAATTTACTCCTTAATTTAGAGACGAAATTTTTCAGGTGTAAAATTACAAAATTGCCATGGCAACGGTTTCAAAATGGCGTCCAGATTTTAAAAACTTAGCGAGGTAGAAGTCAATGCCTTTGAAACTGCAGCAGAGAAACCAGACACCAGATAGATTCAACTAATTGGATCAGAATATTTTCTAATTGATGTGAAGAAAAAGTGGGGAAAATATCCGGAGAATTATATTCCCATTGAGTTGGATAAACTGTTCAGTGGTGGGGTTTTTCGTGAGTGTTTGTAAACAAGACGGGACGAACTGTAAAAGTGATGCAAACGGTTCTTGACTGTCATTTAAAAGTTAAAGGTTCTTCCTTTTCTATTTTTACTTCCTGGATGATGTAAGTCAGTGATGAGTTGTGGCAGTGAGATGAATTCTCTGTAAACCTTTATTCGGGTGGAATTTAGTTCAGCGTACGTGCACTGGCAACTTTCAGTTATTTCAATCATTCACTGATGGCCGTTTTTCACCAATCGTTCATGAAGTTTTGACAGCTTACTCTATTTTGTAACATTTTATTAACAGAAACAAGGCATCTGAAAATTAAGACTTTTAAAGAGAGTTTTAAGTTTTTAAAATCCAACATGTTTCTCAATATACTGATTAAATTACAATGAAAGATAAAAATTTTAAATCGTAAGCCGTAATTTGTCTGCCATGATATTAAAATCTAATCAAATGTTGACTCCTGAAATTAGGCAATAATTTAAAGTGCGTGTTTTCAAGGCTCGAGTAGCTATCAGAGTTTTGTCAACACGGACGCGATGTTATTTCCTAATTTCACTCGTTACTATTAGATTACACATAGTTTATCTATTTTACTTGTATAATAAAAAAAAATGATGTGCCTGGAAGTTAGAAGCTGTGAATGCTTGTCTGGCCTTAATGATATTCCTAAAATTGGTTTGGTTTACAAACCGCAACACTTTTTAGAGGATTATATTTATCATTTTTCTTTCTATTTTTGTGCCGAACAAAGCTGGCTGATAAAGCGGTAAGAGTTTGCCGCAAGAAGGGAATCACTAAGACAGAAGGCCAAAGCAGTAGCGAGGAGCTTGTTGGGAAAGATTCTGTGGCCTTCCTCGCTGGACTTGGAGCTGAGTACTTATCAAGGTTAGAGGGACATCAATTTTAAAAATTCATAATAATTTACTTTGAAAGCACCCTAAAACTAAATCCTTTACAAGCCCAGTCGCCCATGCAGCCGGCGCTTATCTCCGGTTTCTGTTGTGTTAAGCAGATGAGAGTATGACTCCCCCTGGACGGGACACTAATCCATCACAGGTTAGCTCCCAGCAAACGCTGTTACTCATTTACCTAGCCCGGAAGGATGGAAAACTGAGTTGGCTTAGGCGGAAAAGAAGGTCACACAAATATTCGAATCTCGGCAAACTGCCAGGATCGAACTGGGGATCTTGTGGTTGGAAAGCAGAGATCTTACAAATTGGGCCGACCACATTCGCCCTTGAAAGCACAATATTTCTTAAGTTTTATTTTTTTCTTTCGCTGTGGTTCAAGCTAGAAATATAATACAGTTACAATGTACAGTTTCCTTCGTTGGTCTGGCCTGAAGTAATTATCAGTTCCAACTAACCCAAAATGAAACTATCAATTTTCAGATCTGAGCTGGGCTCTTCTTCTGGTATTGCTGCAACCCTTCAGCAACTGGCTACTTCGAGCCAGTGGCAGTCCGTTGTTGCAGAAAACGTCAGTGGTTGTCTTGACAGACTTGATTCTCACGTCCAGGTAGAGTAGTTTTTCTGAATTTATATCGTTCCTTTTAGCTTCAAGATAAAGGCGGCACAATATACATATTAATTGGTGTAAACCTTCCTTAAATCAACAGTTTAAACATACTAACCTGAAGCTTTGGTACTAGTCTTGGTATTGATGTAAATTTGTCGTTAATATAGTCCCATTCTGATGATGGCGGTTGGCAGTTGTAACTGCTGAACACATGTCAGTTTTCAAACTCAAAAATGTTGTTATTTATGTCAAATTAAGTATTCACCTGCTACTACTTTCAGAAACCTAATTTTTCCTCAATGTTGCAGCGCGATAATGAATAAAGAGTGTCCCATGATTCATCCAAGAGCTTACCATGCTTGTGATTTGTTTCTTATACTAAACTTTGCCACCAAAAAATTTTTCAATCATTTTCCGATTGATTGACTTGCCTTTTCTCATTCAATCCTGCGAAACGTCTAGTACAGAAAAATTATTCATTTTTCTATTAAATTAACTCCTTTCTTGTGGCTGTCTATACTGATGTAATGTACTTCATGTCTTGAACGGTTGTTTTAGGTGGTAGATCTTAGCGCACTGTTTGGACTTCTTGTTTTGGCTGGCTTTCCTGATGTAAGTATTTTTTACTTCTATCTTTTATAAGAATAGTAAAAACTGAAAGAAATGTTTTTGTTTTGCATTATTCAATAGATAATTACCTATATACATTATGGTTTTTGAATATCGATGGTATTTGTATCAGTAGGTATATCCTCGAATTGTGCAACTTTACGTTTGAAAACGTTATCATCATATATTACACCCATCTTTGCTACTTTTTCTTAATGTCTCACTATATTTTTTCAGTAGCTTTCAACAAATATTCTATGTTAAACATTGTATTGTATGGGTGCTTTTAGATACAAATTTTATATTGATTCTTCGCGTGTTAAAAATCTGTAACATTTTGTTACTTTTGCTTTCGTTTTTTTTTGAAAAGCATCGGCCGAACGTGATGTCTTCTATTTTCTGACCAACCCCCTTTTACTCGACTTAGTATTCCTTCCAGGTACTAGGGACTGTAAGCAAAAGGGGCAGACCGCAAAAGATGACTGCACAGAAAAATCACTTTCTGGTTTGATCTTTACGTCTTTGTGTAGGTCGTTTCTCAGCTTTAACTTCTAAAGTGAAAACGGTTAAATGATTGTCCTTAAAGTAAAAGAAGTACTGAGGACATTATTTTGTATCATTGCCCCTAGTTCCGAGAACTTTAAAAAAATTTCACGTTCTTATTTTAGCAACAGTTATGTGCAGGTACTCGGCTTGATGCTGTCGTGTCGCCCTCGCCATGGCTTAAGGTTACGATTCAGTTTGAAGCCGATGAAAATGACCAAAAAGAGATTATTAGCCATTTGTGTAGATAGATTTTCGTCCACGGACTTGAAATTTGGTAGTTTTACAGCTATATACCTGAAGTTCAAAACTGTGTCAGCGGTTTTGAAAATTTTAAAAACTTTTCATGTTATCACAATAAAACTCCAAAGCTTTCGTTTACGAAAGTGCCATTTTGGGTTTTCGGTTGTAAGATAAAAACAAAGCGCCCTTTTAAACAATGCGGACACGGTTTTGGACTTCAATTAGTGTCAAATATGAAAATATAATAATTGGTACGATCAAACGCAACACTTCTGACTTGGAACTCCCAAAAGAAAACACAAAGGTCTGGTTTTCATGTGAAGTTATCTCTTACTAATTGATTCTGTTTTAAGGTAGACTCCATCCGGAGGTACACATCCAATATTTTTGTGTTAATAATTGGCGCTAATTGTGTGTTGATCATCAGGTTATTCGAATGGGTTCTGTGGTGGAGGTAAAGGAGTCCGGTGGAGAGCGTAGAAAGGTTGTTGTAATGAAGTATTACCCAGACAAAGGAGCAGTCATGGTTGTTGACATGAAGTCGAGAAGAAAAAAAACGGTAGGTACTTCAATGGGAAGACTTAAAGGCCATTCATTTTTGTGGATAGGGAAGCCGGTAGTTTTTGGAGGAAGGGGAAATTTGAAATTTTTAAAACTATAAGGTTGGGGGCATACCAAAACTAAGTATGGGAAAGGGGGCTGCATTATAAAAATATATGTGTGGACAAACAAAGATTTTGTAATTTTGTAATTTTGCAGATATCTTAATTACAGCACCAAAAATTACAAAGAGCACTGGGCAACTATGGAGGTGTAAAATTTAAAAGCTAGTTCTGTCAGGTGCTTTCTCAGTTCTAACTGTTTCTGCTGTAACACCGAACATCATCATAAGCACTGTCAATCTCGTTTAACGTCCGCATTTTCCCTGCTATGATAAGGTTGGATGGGCAAGGACGGCCCTCCACATCCGTCAATCCTGATCCACAAGTTCCTTCATATCCTCCATCACACAATCACTCCACTTTTTTCCTAGGCCTTCCTGCCGGCCGTCGCTCTCCAGCTCATATCTCGCCCAACACACCCCCTCTACCCCTTTCATCAAACCGTCTCGTACTGTATCACTGAACATTTTATAAAATGGAATAATTATTTTCAGATTTCTGAAAAGAACGCCTAAATCATTTACGAATTTAATAACTGAAATTAGTAAATTTCAAGTTCTAAACCAAAGGATTTAAGCTTAATGGTTCATCTTCAGTACTACATATCATTAGTATACTGCAGGTATGTTTCTCATTTGTTATTAAAGGTTTTTATTTGGTGTTTTTGATTGCAATTTACCATGCTACACTTTTATTGCGTGCTCTCCATTCAAAAGTAGTTTCTAGAGACATTGATTATCAAAAATATCCAAAAGAAAATTAAAGTTTGACTATGAAAAAATTTGGTTAAATTTTTAAAGTGAAATGTTGCATCTTTCGGGTTCTAAAAGTCATGAAAATAGATTTTTCCAGTCGTTTTCAAATCGATATTTCTTTTTGTGTACATCAATAAACAAACAACGAAAAGATAATCGGCTATATACACTTTAAAAGATTTGAAAAGCGGCTGAGTAAACGTTAAAATAACTCATTTAACTTATTTATTTTTATCAGGTTAAGGAATATCAGCTCGAAACACCTGTGTTATGGCCAGAAGCCTTCAGATCTGCTCGGTTTAACGTCCTATTAAGAATCGTCAAAGATATATTAACTCGTTTGATGGAAGGTAATGGTGAACCACTCATTTTTTGACGTAACTAATTTGTTCAGTTTTATTTAGTTACTATAATTTATATGACAATGTTGTGCGGAAACATCGCTGTATGCAACAGTTTCGTAGCTCACATGTTGTTTTTAAAACGTCTAGGAGCCGTGCTGCCTGTTGAAAGAGTGTGGGTGCTGTACTTAGCGTTGAAAGGGATGTTGGGTAATTTGCAGGTACATTAACCATTCATCAAATTGTTGTTCTGACGAAAACTTAACGCTCAAGCATCAACTTTCTAAATTACCAATAAAATAACAATGATAAAGCATTGATTTACAGTACCTATTTTTATTTTACGAGCAGTCTTTTAAGTTTATAAGAACGGATTTTAACATTCAAGACCTTCGTGACAATTATTTTATATTATTTATTTTTTTATATAACAGCTTTATTGGGTACATTTGGAAAATAAAAAGCATATAACATATATCAAATATTAAATAACAAGTAATATACATCAGATATTAAATAAAGATAATACATTTTGGATTAGCTTAAATAAATTCACTCAGGTGCATGCACTATGTGTAGAAAATATGCAATTAAAATTTAAAAACTATGCAAATATTGATGATGGATTTTAAAAAACTACGTGTTCTATATGCGATATCTATCAATTTTTTTCTGTTTTTCAAAATTTTAGTTCTGAGAGGGTGAATAAGGTGAAAAAAGTTAACACAGAAAGCCAGGAATTCCACACTGCTCTTCTCCCACCATTGCATAAAATTAATTAGTTTATGTAACTGAACCTTTGCGAGTTCAGTATGGAATTAATTTACGCGGAATCAAAATTGTATGAGGCCGTTAGAGCTCATGCAATTTGAACCATTAAAACACACACAAGTGCAGATTAATTACATTTTGAACGAGTAAAAAGTTATAATAATAATAACAATGAAGGTTTATTCATACATGTTTTTCGTACTTTGTGAAACACAAACATGTTTACATTAAAAATTTACAATAAATAAGTTTGATTACATGTTACAATTAATAAGTTCGATTACATGTTAATGAGAACATAATATACTGAAAACATTAAAAAAGCGTTGAAAACGTGACAATTTATGCATGCACGGACAATTCATGCCTCCATCGTTTTCATAAAACTTCTGCATTTTGATTGGCTTATTAGCTTGTGACCACTCGTGCGTGCACAGATAATTCATGCCTCCATTGTTGTCATGGAAACTTCTGCTTTTTTATTAGCTTATTAGATTTAAGATTGTAATTCCATGAAATTTTACAGAATGACAAAGTAATAGCACGGCTTTTGACCATTCAGAATCAAGTAATTTTTTTTTATATGATTAACACTACAATTTGCGATTTACCATTAGTTACGATTACCGACAACAAAATGTATTTAAACATCTAGGCGGGGTATGGGACGAGATACTTTAAGAATGTATATCTGTTTAAAAACAATAACAAACCTGTAGAATAGCAATACATTCGATCTATATGAAGGTCAATTTTGATTTTATGAAAATTATTTTGTATTCCAGACAAATAGGTCCGTTGGTTTTCGTAAGGAGATGTTGTCAAGCGGAGTAATACCTCTTCTTACTAACCTGGCATGCCGTGGAACTTCTTTCAGTCACCAATGGCTTTTGCGAGACCTCGAGGTTAGTCCAGTGGCTATTACGAGACCTTGAGGTTAGTCCAGTGTCTGTTTTGAGACCTTGAGGTTAGTTCGGTTGCTATTACGAGACCTAAGGTTAGTCCAATTGCTATTTTGAGACCTTGGGGTTAGTTCAGTTGCTATTACGAGACCTAAGGTTAGTCCATTTGCTATTTTGAGACCTTGAGGTTAGTTCAGTAGCTATTACGAGACCTAAGGTTAGTCCAGTTGCTATTTTGAGACCTTGGGGTTAGTCGAAAGGCTATTGCAAGAGCTTGAGGTTCGTCCAGTGGTTATTTTGAAACCTTGACGTTAGTTGAAAGGCTATTGCAAAACCTTGAAGTTAGTCCAGTAGCTATTTTGAGACCTTGAGGTTAGTCCCGTGGCTATAGTGAGATCTTATGGTTAGTGCGTATTTTTGGTTTGTTCTGGCCACGTTAGAGAGTTTGATGTAGCCGGGTTTAGTATGATGAAAACGTTTTTGTAGACGCAGTCTGATATTTAATGCGTAAAGTAGTAAAAAGTTAGAAAACTAGCATTAAAGGCTTTAAGTTTATTTGGTCAATCTGCAGAGGATTAAAGTTTGATATATA
>JAOBAY020071720.1:0-11678 GCA_025331085.2 Zoanthus sociatus | reverse complement strand
AGAAGGGGGCCTTTTTGGGGGGTCTCTAATGAAAACTGTTTTTAAAACGAAAAAAAAAATTATAGACAGTTATAATGTAAACAAGAGAAATCAATCAAAAACATGAAATAAAACTAAACTAACTTTTTTGAGATATCTTATAAACCGAAATCATTTTGAAGTTTTCTTTTTCTGGTTTACGCTGTATTTAAAAAAAACAAATCCCTAAATTTGTTTTAGTCGTTTTTTTTATTGATATTCTTAAGGCATATTGATGAATGGTGATTGGCAGTTTTAAAGATTCGGCATGATTTGCGGAGTTATTTTATCGTTGGATTGTGGGATTTGATATCGTGTACTATATTTGGTCACACTCAACCAAGACCCAACAGAGAGTCTTAGCTCTATTTATTTTGTGAGTTCATCTCACAGGGTAACAATTCCGGTTTTCTGTAGAATACAACTTGGATAAGGCGATATTGGCGCCAAGCTTTTGTTGAGCAAAGTTAAACATTATCAACTTTAATTATGTTTTCTCATATCTGGTTAGACAAACAGTCACCAACATTTTGAGCCATTTTGCAATGATGTACCAAGTAATAAGCTGTGCTCCATTAACTTTGTTTTAAAATACAGTAGCTTTAATCATGCAAAGTTTATGTAAAATATTTCATGACAACAAAAACAGGATAATTCTTATTTTGTGTGTTTTAGTTCTAGTTCAAAACTTGCTTTATTTCTTTTTGTAAACCTTTCTCCGCTTTTTTTAATGAAAGTTGAACTCAATAACATATTCCAATTGCTTTTAGGCTTCAACTTTCAACTTGTGTAGCAAGGATGTGAGCTTTTGGATTACTTCATTTTTATGTAAAGATTAACGCGACTAAAACCGGCTTGCGTTTAAATCTGATATTTTGAATTTTGAGTTAAATCGAACGACTTTTTGTAAAATCAATGACGGTTAAATTATTCATTTCATAATATACTTCCGTTGTTTGTTCTAAACGTCTCTGTTTCCAATCAAGAAATAAGAAAAAAGAGCAAACCTGTAAACCAATGTTTACAAACTTTATGTGAGAACGATGCACTGTATGCATTTTTTATATTTTCAGCGTGTGAACTTAAAAGATTAAACTTCTGCCGCCATTGTTAAAATAGCTAGTAATATTGACTTTCCTTGATAGATCTCTTCGGGACATTTATGACTTAAATTAACTTTTCTTCGTACTTGAGTCGATAGCTGATTGATAATCCTCGCGGGCAGTTTCGTAGAAACCCCATACCGACTGCGCTATCATCACTTAGAGTCTGTTACCCAACTACACAGCTCCACTTTGTATAAAAAGCTCACGTCTTCTTATTCAACTTGACAGTCGTCATTTTATCACTACACTCCTAAAGGCAGTCATTTACGCTCTGATTAAAGCTACCACGGTAAGCAGTACAAGTGATTTTGACTTTTGTTTTGTACTTGTACAATATTTGTGAGGTAATCGTATAATAAACAATGATATCAAACCTAAGGCCAAGTATTTTTTATGCCTGTAACTATAATATGAATATCAGGCACTGACTGAATATCTTTCCAAAAAACCCCTAAGAGAATTTTAAGGAAATTCTCAACAATGGCTATTGTTAATTGAAATATGGAAACTGCCCAATGCTAATATATAATGTAGTCTAATAAAGCTGTTAGTTTCATTATCCTAAAAAAAACTCTCTGGCCTTCAAGCCATAAAGGGAAATTTCAAACTGCATTTTCAATTTTGTATAGCATTTTTTCAAGTTGTTTGTATTCAGTTCCTATAAAGATAAACTAAACCTCGTCTATACTTCATTAAGCCACAGAACATAGCCCTTGGGCTTAGACTTGCTGTTTGCGAGTTAATCTACCTCGGTATAGTGAAAGCTTTGAAGGAATTACGGCTGACTGAGTGTCAGTCTGTTATCGGGTACACCCAAGTTTTCATATGTTAGAACTTAGAAAACATTAACTAATTATAAAGGGTTATATAGCGAATATACGTGCATGGATTACGAACCGAATGAAAGGCAAAATTGAAAACAGAACTCAGCAACACACCGACATGTTTACATCTATACCGCCGTTTAAAAAGGAGATGAGCAAATTGAAAAGTTAAGAAAACTTGATTAATTATGATAAGAATAAAGCTGATAACAAAGAAATGATATACGATAAAAATTCTTCAAACAAAATTGTAATAAAGGAATTATATACAAATCAAACTCTTTAAAGAAACTCAGTTTTGGAGTATAACTGGGTGGGTTCCCTGTGGGAACAGTCGTGAAAATGTCGACGTTGTTCTCCATGTATCGTTTTCTTCAATTCGATCTTTTTAAAACACATTCAATTAAGTTTATAAATGTTGGCTATGTATGTGTGGATGAGAAGCGAGTGATTGTGCGTACACATCATGAGAAGTAAACATAGGAATCAATGGAGTCTCCCTTGCAAGATATATAATTTACTAAATAGAAGCAGCAAAATAAAAGCCAAAGGTATTTTTTTTATAGAGTTCCATCGCGTTAGTTCAAAAGTTAGAACGAATAACACCAACCATTTCTACTTTTCAAGACAAACAAATTGAATGGTCACTTTATAGGGTTTCATGAACTGATTCAAAAGTTAGAATGAATAACACCAACCATTTCTTCTCTTGGCAAGACAAAAAAATTGAATGGCGACTTTATAGGGTTTCATCATTTGGTTTAAAAGTTAGAACGGATAACAACAATCGTTTCTACTTTTCAACACAAACAAAACCAATGACCACTTTTTTGGCGTTCATCAACTGGTCAGTCAAAATTACTTAGTTAATTCAATGTCAAGGTTGTTTTATCACTGCATTAGATTAGTTTAAGGAGTTGACGATTCAAGTGTTTGCCCTTTAGTAGGCTTTACACTTTGCGGCGATGATAAAAAAACTTACAGTGTGAGTTTTCTCAATTCCATTTTATTATAGCTGAATTGATAATCATCCTTGGGGCAAATTTTCCTGTATTGTATGTTAGGTGGAGCCTAAGGAGATTAAAACTCGGAGTTACAGCTCAATTGCATCCATTTTAACACATGTTTCTTACAAATGGAAAGCTGTTGCGATCAAAATATTGAGTGTACTTCACGGATTTTTATCGGTACGTACGTTGTTAAATATCGTTTCATTTTTTTGTCCCTGACTCCTTATTTTGTGTAAAAGTTTTTGAGGCAATAATAGTTTCTTTGGGCAATTTGCAAAAACAAAGAAATTCAAATATACTAAATATTAATAGCTTTAGGTGTAAACTATTCATAAGCTTTTATTTGAAAACTGTATTTAATATTTGTCTTATATTAAATTTAAAGCAGTCAGGTAGATTATATTTGATATTGGATAAGATATTAAAACTTGTGATGCAAAAAATTCACTATTTACAACCTAAAACCTGTGCCCATGTGGGGATATATTTTGTCATTGCAACTCCTACTTTTAAAATGCGAGTATATCGTATAACTATGCTAACAGAGACACCGAACAGACGTAACTGAAACCCATTCGGTTTTGACGAGCAATGGATTTTGTATTTTATTTAGTTGAAATCAAATACTCGTAGCTTTAGAAAAAAGTAATTACGTTTACTGGTAAATATTATATTAGAGTTAATACTGAATAATTGAAATTGTCTGAATTTTTTTAAATCACTTGCTGGTGGGTACCAGCAGGTTTAAAGAATTTGTAGTTTATTTCGAAAACTAAGTGCATAAGAAACCGTCAAAACGATGGTTTTTTAGTGTAGATTTATAGTTCTGTTTGATATTTTCATATTCAAGAAGAAGCTGTCCTTCATCGATTCCTACAGCAAAACACTGACAAAATGAAAAAAAAAATGTCAAACAGAGCAATGAATTCATGACAAATGTATAAAAAGCGAGTTATTATTCGGCAGCTTTCAGCAGGTGTGATTTAGTTGTATTTTAGAAATCGCTGGACTTGAATTTCATTAAATCGTTCAATAACGCCAAAAAATTTTATTAGTTTCAACTGAGGTGAGTTGTAAAACGTTTCTTCTTTTTTGCCTGTTTTCTATATCTTAATAAAATTTAAATTTGTTGAACACATGTCTTTTGATGTCTCTTAATGATGTTTAATGAACTGCGAAAACCTGGCATGCGATGGATTAAAGTGCCCACTTTTTTCTTAAAAATATAAGAAATGTATTTCCAGCAATCTTGAACTTAACTTACAAAACAACGCGTTGAAAGCTGTAGTTAATGTTTTTAACTGCAGCACGTTATCAATCCGTTCAAGTGTTTTTCAACGTTTCATTGAAATATCTTGTACTATCTTTTAAAAGTTTATACGCTGAAAATATTTGGCGGCCGATAATCTAGCTCCTTGCATGTCGAGAAACCTGTAATAATTTAATGGTGTGAGAAAGACCTAGTATAATATAGTGCTAGTGTTTTTCCTGTTCTCAAATTTCATTTCATTGATTTCTGTTATTGCGCTGAAAATTATTTTTTTATATAGTAGAGGCCGGTGAAAGTGTTTAACATATGAAGTCAATACGGCATCTATTACTCGATTAATTTAAATAGTATCGACAACTGCCTATAAAAGTATCAGCTGGACCGTAACTTTGCAGTAATAACTAAATTATCCTAACAGTAACACTTAGTAACAGATCATACCAAAGTTAGCGATAGATTAAAACTTCAATGAAATAGGTTAAGAAGCAAGTTAAAAATCATCATAAAGATTTTTTTCCATTGGTCTTTTCAATTTCAGAAGGAAAAGAAAACAAACAGCGGTTACAGACATTCATATGTATAGAATATATTCAACAAAAAATTAACGGATTCCCCTAAAACATATTGCAAAGATAGAATTGCATGGAACATATTTTTTCTTTACCATTCGTATTAGTAATCACTCAGGTTTAATTGTCCATTTTTTTACTAAACTTTGTCAGCTTTTTTCATTTACGTTACAGCACCAGACTTTAGTTCATCAATAACTGAATTGTTCCACCTATTCCAATGGTCTTTCGTTTTTCTGTGAAACCAAATGCCCGTGACACACCATTAATTATGCCCGACTGTTTTGAAAAAGTACTAGCTTTTATGCAGAACAGAACTTACTGAGATTGTAATGAAATGACGTGATTTTAAATGGGAGCACCAACATTTCAAAATCTTTAGTGGTGGATGACAATAATTTACTAGACACTCGGACAACTTTGAGGACAAGCTTACTAGCTTTAAGTCCGCCATGATTTTGAACAGTGTGTGGACTACCGACCGCCATTTTGAACTCTGTATATTACGTATATAGCGTTTGAAGAATTTGAGTTTGTGGTTTCTATTAACCTTGTTTTATCTAAAATATCCCGCATCTTGGGAACTTGCGAGATGAACATCGAGGATAACGGTGCCGTTTATCTTTTTAGATTGATTGGGTTAAGTGAGAAGATATGGCTGATAAGAAAATTCTGATCACAATTGTTTTACTTTTAGTTTCTAGACGATGGCGGAACCTTTTGAACTTATCAATATTATTTGTTTCACTTCCTAATTATAAACCGGACACTTTTAAATATAAACAAAGCGGTTTTGACTGAACATTGTTGCAATAAAGTCCTATATCCCTCGTGCAATAGTGAGAATAGTGGTAAAGTTGTAAAACGTTTGTATTTTGCCATCGTTTGTTGGGAAAACATGCAGCTCCGAATCGAGTCGATGTATTGTAGTCATGCCGAGTCAGTGTTCCTACTGCCAAAAGGGCAAAAGCTGGAAACGCCAGCCATTATTACACACCATAACCCTTTCAGTCCCAAACAGTTATTAACACCCAACTTCTTCTTACATAATAGAAGACAAATAAAGACGTTTGGTAAAATAAGAAAATAAGAATTGACCAAACAAAAAAAAATATGGAAGAAAGTAAAATTATCTCAAAATTGTTCAAAATATAGGATCAAGTTGGGACTGAAATTGTTTTTAAGGATACGATGGTGTTTGTTGTCTGTTATCAAACGTCTGGGACGATCAGTCGGGAATACCAAACTCCAGTGCAGTGGGATCCAAAGCGATTCCATCCTTAAAAGCAACTCGGTTCTAAATGTTAACAGTCTCTGCATTCAGTCAAAACCAGTACGGCAAATGTATTTAATACATCCCTCTCATCTACCGTTTGGCTTGCAAATAGGCGAGTTTTAGAGGGGACAGTTTGTCATTTGGCCACATTGATTGATAATAATGCCTTTTCAGCCTTCAAGTTGCTTAGTAAATGCCATTTCAACTTTCAATTTGCTTAGTGAATGCTGTTTTAAGCTTTCAAGTTGCTTAAATGCCATTTTCAGCCCTCACGTTGCTTAGTGAATGCTATTTTAAGCCTTTTGAGTTGCTTAGTTGTTGTTTTAAACTGTCAAGTTGCTTACTGAAAGCCATTTTATTTTTAAGCCTTCATTTTGAAAGTTTTTAATTGAAAACGACTATAAATTTTATCCCTCTGAGTTTAATAAGCGAGAAACTAAATTTCCTGGCCATTGTGAACCACGACCCTTATGTAGTAACTGATGCAAATCGTCCCACATAAACCAAACAGTTTAAAGACTGCCCGGGGCAAATCTCCTTAATTTTAAAATGAGGAAACATTTTGCCGTGAATACTAATATCCAATCAGTTGAGTACTTGCTATCTTCTGGGACCTATAAAAGCCCTGACCCTATCTTACACACCAAATCTTGATTTTTCATACCACTGTTTCAGACTAAAACTGAGAAATATAGTCTCTATTACAAACCGTAACCTTATTCCACACTGAAACGTCAGAAAAATATATCTATACCCCTGAAAAACATACTCCTGGACCGGCCTACGGGGGGATGCGCACGTAGCCGTATACTGATATAGGTGATATCCCAGGAGGCAAACTAGCAGTAAAGATAGAATTTAAGTCCGTTTAGATTTCGAGAACTAGATGATAATTTTGCTGTAAACAATCTTCCGCAATAAAAGTTTTGTTCATGTTTAACACAAGCCGTGCGGAAGAAGCTATAGAATCCGTGCTTTTAGCGGTGTCCCAGGAAGCAAACTAGCTGTAAAGTTGGATGTGCGTCTGTTTGGATTTTGAGAACTAGATGATAAGGGAAAATTGTCGTAAACAATCGTCCGCAAAAAAAGTTCCGTTTATATTTAATACAGGAAGAATTAGCTTTAGGTTCCGTGATCTTGACACTTACAGTTACTGAGTCCCGTTGACACTAACAATGTGTCATAATGTGTCAATAGTTCAGAAAAGCTTAGATATTGAGCTTAAGAGCATTCGCCGAATCACTTTGTTTGTCAACCGCTTTTTTTCCCCAGTCATAAGATATTGCTTTCGTGTTGAGTACTCTACCAATATCAATATTTGTTATGAAAAAAGTATAGAAGCAATTTCGTGCATGTCAGTTGTCATCCTTTCAAAAAGGTCATCACAATTTCGATTTGGAAAAGTGACTTGTTGTCATCCGACGACTGCGTTTTTTTTTCTATATACAAGGCAAAGTACGTATGCATATCCTTGGTGAAGAATAAAATGGCTTTTTCATGTTTATTATTGCTGCAATGGCTGATTTTCTTCTTGTTGTAGCAAATAGTGGCGGAAGATAATCTCAACTTATTCTTGCCTCGGGTTTTTCCGTAACCGAAGCTAAAACGATGGAGACTCTCGATTTTGAATCGATTAAAGAAAAAGATCATACAGGGTGCGGCCCAATCGAGTTGCATTTTCAAATATGGTCCGGCACTAATCTTCATAACAATTTTATCTTCAATTCTCGGATGTTTTTACAAAGAATGAAACTCTAGTAATTTTAATGGCTTTGAATGACATAAAAAGTGTTTGTCCTTTTTAAGTGATGTTTCACAACAGCTTTATAGTTATTTCTAAAAAAAAGTTAATTACCCGACAAAATGTCTTTATTTGTCAGCACGTGATAACAATTAACAGTTAGTCGCATAATTTGAATGATATGTTGTTTTTGTGTGTTATTGCGTGGGTTTGATCAACTGTGTCGCTCTGCTGAGCCGTGTAAATAAAGGAAAGAATTTCAAATAAGTTTTTGAAAAAGACGCTTATTGTCGTCTACATTTCATCCCGTTAATTGCATGATTGGAATGAGTCAATCATCGCTGGCAAACCCTTTACATTCAATTGTTATTTCTTAATTTGGGTGACCTGAGTCTCAAAATCTGATGATGAATCGGCTGCTTTGCTATAATTACAGATCAGAAGGCAGTATAACAGAAACAGGCTGAAATAATGGAGCTTGCAGTTGCTGTCTTGAATTCGTCTTATGTTGGGACGACCTCAAATGCTTCCGGTAAGTTGTGGTAATATGTTTTTCTACTCTAGTTTATGTTTCATTCTTCTGTCAATTTTAGAGCACTAGTATTAATTTACAATAATATATCCATCAATCTTTTTTCACTTCAATACTTTTACGTTTTAACGTGTGCCGTGTTTTTCTTCACCTTTGACTTTGAGTTCATGAAACTAACTTTATTGTGATAGCTTTTCTTTCCATAATTGTTTAAACATAACTGAAACGAGTCGAAAGCACTAAAAGATTTGTTCCTTTAGCTTGTATGGAGTTTATACCATTTAAAGTCATTGCAGAATTTTTATGCTAATGTTGGAAGCGGCTTATAAAACTGACCAATATCCTTAAACCTTCGTGTTAATCTGTTTATGAGTCTGAACCCACCGATAGCTGATCACACACTCCTTTTTACCTATTTTAGCTAAAGTTCCCAGTTCTCTCAAAACGGTTAGTCTTTTAACCTTGCTCTGTTAACTTAACAAACGGTTTTATTTTATTCCCGAAGTAAATACACAAACTTCAACAGGTCGCTAGAATAAATCGATTTTAGCTAGTGACGATATATTTATTCAATAAGACTTGACCCGGTCCAACTGATCTTGTTTTCGAATGCTTTCTATTGCCAAAAGCTTAAGCACATTTTACTATACTCATAAAACCTTAAATAAGAAAATTCGTAGAGTTTATTTTTGTTTTGCTAAAAGTCTTCATTTTTGACAGTATATATACAAACCGTGCTTATCTTTTCCAATATAGGAATAGTTTTTCAACGCCATTGACTTTTCTCACAACAAATCTCTGGAATTACTTATATCTACCACAAGTATTTTTGTAGTCTCACCTTGACACCATTAAACAGAATACAGGATTTTTTCTTGTGATGACATCGTGTTCGTTTTAGTCTGTAGCTAGTAGGGATTACGTTATTCTCACCAATCCGTGCCCCTAACCGCAGATTATCTTTTTTACGTACTCGTCTATTTTTAATCTGTTCCAATTATTGAAATAGTTTCTTGTCTCACTTCATATTCAAAATAAGTTTTCCATTTGTTGCGTGTTTTTTTTAGGGCCAGGAATAAAAGTACGCATAGGTAAATATAGAAAGTATGACATGATTTGTTGGCTCTCCAACGACGATGCCATTCAAAAAAAAAAGAATTAATACTTCACGCCTTTAGGCTTTACTCTCGACCAGTTTAATGTTCAAAAGAGTGGAAAGTGAACATGTTTATTTTGGTCAAGGTTTTATCATCAAGACTTGGAACACATTTGACCCTTAGGTTAATAAAACGTTTTTAGTGGCTAGAATATTTATCAAGTCTCAACGAGACGACTTGCGGATACTGCGTGCGGACGAGTAAAAGTACAATTAAGACTAAAACTAACATCCTCCTGTCCACACAGAAGGCGTTTAAGATTCCTATATATCAAAAAGTGAGAGTGTTATCTTAGATTTCCCTCTGCTTTTCATCTCCTTAAAATTTCGAACGACTATACAGTAATAATAGCAAACAATTAAACCAATTCCCTAAACGAATCAAAGGACCGAACTCAAGATTGGTCATTGCTTAATCAGTACAACGAAGGAGAACCAGTTCCGTAATTACTATAGTAAAAATTGCGGATCGAGACACTTTATATACAAACTAACCTCCCAAAGCAAGCTGGAGGATTAAAAAACAATAACTATTGTTGCACAAAATTTTATGCAAATGAGAAAGTCCCAGCTATAACTCACTGCTACTCCTACGGAGTATCCGCGGCGTGGGTCGAAAAAGGAGAAGCTTTCTTGCTTTATCAAGACAGTTTTAGTAGTTCTGGTGACGTGTTTTCTTTTTGCTGTCGAATTTCACCATGCGTCGTGTTAATATATTGCTTGCAAGTAGTTAAGGCTTGTTTCAGATGTCTTCAGGGCTTTCTTAGTAGACTAAGATTGCACTACAAATTGATGGTGAACCCCTACGATAATTCAACGCTGAAATTAAGTTTTTTGAAATTCGGCCCCAGAGTAGGCTAGCTGGCGCTACGTACCACTTTTTGACGAAGAAACTGGGACCATATTCTTTAGATAGCCAGATACATTGGTAGTCACCATGAAACTCGGCAACGATTTTATTGAAATCAACATTAATAACGCAACGAATCTATAAACATTGAACATTTGGCTGCAACTCGTTCGTGGCATTACGATTGCATTGTTACACATTCGTTTGTTACCGTTAGGCTATGATCATGATTTTATCCGGCTGCATCCTCGCACGTACGGCTCTATGATCTTCCGCCTTGCAAGCTCGTTGGCAATATTAGATACATTTTGCTATTTCTACGATTATGTATTCGTCGTTGTTATCCATTAGAGTTTCAAACTCTGAAGTTTGTGTGAAACTTTAAGTTTACATTTAGCAAGAAAGTCTCTTCTCACGATTGTATCGAAATAGAAATTGATTCTTCATTTCCTGTATGCTGAATTGCTGACACAATTTATGATATTGTTACTTTCCTTTTTCTATCATTAAAGATACAGATTTTCGTCAATACTTGACGGAACAGTAAATTGTCTCAGGAATTAAAGATATTTTGCCTACTTATAATTTGTATTTTTGGGTCCTAAACACTCTAGCTTTGTAAATTTTTCTACAAATAATAAGTAGTGTTCTTTTATTTATTGTAAATTTGTTATATGTTTGTTTGTGAAGAAATTGTGTTTCCTTGGTAGTTGTGGTTTTGAAGAAATCTGTCACATCTTGTCATGTAAATTTTCAATGATGGGAAAATAAAGCATGTTGTCTTAAGATCGAAAACATTGTATCTCAGTTAACCCTATTCAGACTAGGGGGGGTGGCTTTTGTTGCCATCTCAACTTTAAAAATCTGTAACTTTCACACAATTTTATGAAACATCACCAAACTTTTGAACTTTTCCTAAAAATATTTGTGAGTTGATGTTTTTGGTAGTTTTTCGGTTAATTTTGTTGGTTTTAGATTTTTTCATAGTGACGATGATGTTTTGGTGTAATTTTTAATGTAAATCACATTTAGTTAAGATTAATTTTTTTATCAAAACAAAATATAGTTGTTTTAGTGACGTCAAATATGACGTCGTTAATGTAATTTTATTAGTCAAATTGTCATACTCATAGTTTCCGATGACGTTATGCCGGTCTGACGTCATAACCACTGTGTCGGATTTTTGAATGTTTTTATTTCCATGTTTGTCTGCATTGTGTGATTCCAGAAAATATCCATACCTCCCCCATGAAAGGTTACCAGAGATTCCAGGGGAGTCGGGTAGGGAGGGGGGGGGGGTCTAGAGGTGAAAATTTGCAAGGGGTG
>JAOBAY020071709.1:0-11679 GCA_025331085.2 Zoanthus sociatus | reverse complement strand
GCACAGGGAAACACCAGTGCCCACAAAATAAAACTTTTTATATAAGTCTCCAACCAAACTAACATTTTGCACCGAAAACTATCTAGACTTTTTAAGTTTTCAATAAAACTAAGAGAAATGCAAAATGCAGCTGGATGGGACGGTTTGGCGGTTTTCTATCAAATTAACACCAAAATTTATTTTTAGCTTCACTAAAATTCCGTCAAACTCAAATATCTCCTAAAAACCTACATTTTCAAAACCTATCTCCTCCCTCAAATGTCATCCAAAAAATCTCAAAATATTCAAGAGGCTTCCTTTTTATTCAATCTGTAATACGATTATCGGATTTTTCACATTTCAAAATAATGACGTAGATATCATCAAAAATATCACTAAAAGTAGCGAGAAAATGGTCTTAGGGTAACGGAGTGGCCTTAAGCCATACAGGAACCTCGACCCGTACATACATATGTTAAGCTAGTAATTATTTTTAGTTCAGGTCACGAATTCTATGATAGAGAATGTTTTCTTTGCACATAGGAAGATACATTGAGCATTTATCGAAAACGCACGGAATCTACATCTAACAAACAACAATCCTCTGCTGGAGCTGAAGTATATAAAAAAAAAAAATTTAAAACCACATCTAACAACATAGGGCGGGCGAGTGTTTAAAAGTTTCTTATAAAATAATAATTATGTTAAAATTTCATGTTTTTTTATAGAAATGTTGGCGTAAACATTTATCATGGGTGGTCTTCATAACCTTGAATCTTATGATTACTTCACTACAAAGGAATGAAAAGGGCAGAGAAGAATGTCCCGTAGGCACACGTGCGCGAGGGACAGTGACAAATGTTACTTCGCACATCCTGTACAGTTAGTTTACTTGCAAAAATATATTTTTGTCCAAAGCAATTTGCTAAGATTTTTTACGTTAAAAGTGTTAAAATACACAAACTGTGACGTAGACAAATTAAAATATCGATATTGAAAAGCTTTCGAAACTGTTCTTCTTGCTTTTAGAATAACTTTTCATTGGCCGTCCCTTACCTTCAGTTTTAATTTCATTTTTGTTTCACTTTCCTGTTGAATAATATCAAATTGAAATTTTCCAATTAAAAAAAACCCTCTGCTACGTATTCGGCTAGTAATCCTCTAGTACTCACTGCATCCGCGCGAGACCTGTTAAAGTCCCCCTTTTTTACAAATACAAACAACGTTAACAAATCTTTGCATAAATCTAAGTTAAAACCAGTTTTAAAAACTTTATAGACCCTCGCGGTAAGTCTCTTATTTTTATTCAAACTGTTATTCGCTAAAAAGAGTTCTAAATAACATTTATGCATTATGATTTTCCAAGCTAAATTTATCAATAAAACAACGTAAAGCTTTGCATGAAGAATAAGATTAGAAACAAAATATAACTCTGGGTGTGTTTGTTTTCATCACCTTTAAAATAATTTTCCCGCAAAGGTTAAGGGCAAAATGATGACGCGTTGTTCATTATCAAAAGCTTCTTTGATTTGAATTTGATTTGTGGGTAACCTGATCACAACGGAATAGCACTTATAAACAAGAAAAATATATTGGTCCTGTCACACAGTGGTTCGCCCCCACAGACGAAAATGATTTTGTCTTTCGGGTTTTTCGCTTTCTTCATTCCCGGATTACTGGCTTGTTCTTTACCACCATTCACACGATATTATTCTGTCACTGAACGCACGGTTCTTGCACCAATTGTCGTGCACGCTCGCGTTTTAAACACATCGGAGAGTAGTTCACCGCAACGGTATGACGCTTGCATCCGTGTGGAAAAAATAATCAAAGGACGACAATTTAACATTCCCCGTGAATTCTGTTTGGGAAAATATGGAGCAGAGTCCATGTGTCTTACACACGTAGCAATTGGTTTTAGCTATGTATTTTTCATCGATGAAGATTTTACCGCCCGTTACGATGGATTTCCCGTTTCTTCGGTACCGGCCAGCAACAGGGTGATGGAGTTAGCGGAGAAAGGATACTGCGATCCCTATGGCATAGAGAATGAAAAAAACTGCGGTAAGTTTTCGTTAAATTTGCAACTTTTTTAATTTTATAATTCGTCTAAGTTATTGACTAATAACGAATAATGAAAAATTTCTCGAGGCTTAAGATACAAATGTTCTACTAACGTTCTTGGGAGAATCGGATGCGGATTTGTTTATATTTTAAAATTTATTTTCATACAAAAAAACCGGAAGCATAAATGTTGTTAATGATTAACCCTTATCATGGACGACAGACAGGAATATGTATAATAACGAAAATCATTTTATAAGAATTTCAATATAAACTTTATGGTTTTCTGTGCAAGTTACACACGCCGGCAAGCATGCCGCCTCTTTTGACTTCCTGTTTTTAATTTTTTTCTTTTGAAAGATATTTCAGAAATTCTTCTTGTTTGGTAAATAAAGCACTAACGCTGTGCATAACATGTCAACACGAGTAAAAACTTTAAAACATCGAGCTCAAGACAGATCTTGCCATGTATAACTTTACATTTGATGACAAGGACGGTTCGATAATCTGTAGGTAATATAATAAATAGATCAAAAAATAACCTCATCGGTAATTTTTTTTTTTTTTAAATGTACAAAGTTTAAATAGCGTCAATCAAATTTAGAGCTTACCCGTCTCTGAGTCGTGAGGTTAATGCTTAAAATAACAAATAACGGCTTTTCGAATCAAAGGCTGACCATGGAAAAATGAATTATCCTATAAAAATCATGCACCAGTGCCAGAAGCCACCAACCAAGTGCTTCACTCTCAATCGTATTTTTGTTAATCCTATTATAAGATACGAAATAGATCATTGCTGGAAGGCCGTTGAAATAATAAGCCACTTATTTGCCATTACTGAGCTAAGAAAGTGCGCCTTAAAGCCCTTATTACAGGAAATGTTGTAATACACTCTTTTTTGTAATGCACGTCTTAGTTTTTGAGCGAGATTGAATGTTCTTAAACATTTTGGGGATTTTAGCCTAAATGTTGTTCTTAACAATCCTTTTAATAAAGTCATAGCTTGACTTTGTTAATTAGTGATTTTAAGTTTGCCAAAGCTTTGTTAAGCACAATACATAACTTTTTTTTATCGTATTTAATTAGTTTTAATATGAAACAAAGTTTAGTCACTGGTTGCTGTCCATTGACACTGTATGTGTATCTAAAAAGATACGGACGCGTTTCAAATTATTCTCGTAAGATTTTTATGTATTTTATTCTAGTTGCAAACAATGTTGCACTGTCGGTTATTTGCCGATTCCATGATTTTATGCCGTAATGTGAGAAAATGCAGTTGTCGGCCATTCCTCAACCTCGGATGTGTTCTTTATAGCATGTTCTTAGATTTTGGCCAATTTTCAGCCTGATGTTCTTATAAAAAAGGTTCTTATAAAAAAATAGTGAAAAAATAAAATAAAGCACGCAATTGCTAACAGGAAAAGTTAGTTTCTTTTTTTCAGAAGATTACTTTAAAATAAGCTTTTTGAATAAGTTTGAATTCATTTTATCATCATCTTACCAACTGCGTCAACCACGTCCTCCTGAAATCTAAAGAACAACTTATTATTAATTTGTTTGCTTCATAGAACTACCAACAATAGAATACTCTACATTCAAACGAGTAGCTATTGCTATGGAGGGTCAAGATCTTACTCTGCCTTGCCAATATACCGGGACTCCTCCTCTACTGTCAACGTGGACAAAGAAAGGTCAAAAAATACTTTCTCCTCCCGGTTCCTTGACACTTAGGGATATAAGCAGGAAGGACGCAGGGGTTTATACATGTACCATCTACAATCCTGCCGGCAAAACAAAGGAACGATCTAAAGTGCGAATACGTAAGTAGGCAACAGCTAAACTGTTTATCATTTTCATAATTATTACAAATACACAAAATGCAATTCGTTTACAACGCCCGAAAAATTGAACGTAAAGCAGTTCATTTTCCTCGAGCAGCTTTGCTTAATCCCTCGTGCAACTTTATTAAGAAGTCTAGCACATTGCATCTTGGCAAACTTGAAACAAAGTTTTTGTCATTATTTTAGAAATGAAGATGAGTTTTCTTAACGCATTACATGCATTTGACAATTTTTTAATGAAGTGCAGAGCGTGCTTCGTACTTTGGCCATAAGGTATAAGAATGGAAAAAAACGTCGATGGGGTCCGTAACTTGCAGTATGCACCTTGCACTCGGTAACACTATGCCATGCTCTTCTTTGCATGTTATACTAAGCTATATACTATATTATATTATGTCATGCTTTGGTGTTCTATGCTATACTAAGCTATACTATACTATGTCATGTCGTGCTTTGGTGTTCTATGCTATGCTAAGCTATTTTACGCTCTCTCATTTATTCTATGTTATGCTATTCTAAACTATATTTTTCTATGCTATGCTGTACTATTTAACAATTAGACGCCGAGGACGAATGGACTACGAGTCAATATCCAATGAGGTTGTAGGCCGAATGGACTATTCAAACTCGTTGTCCATGCGGCCGAGAGGTCTAATTATTTTAGTATAAACCTACTAATCGGTCAAAAAAGGATGTACAAATTAAATTATAGATGAAATCCTCTGATATTATAGCAAAACAGGCCATAAACAGGGCTCGTTACTATTTTGACCGCCATCTTTTCGCTACCCATGACTATTCAGTTATTAGACCACTAGTAGCGTAGCCAATCAAAATGCAGGATTTGCATTAGTCCACTAAGAGGTTTATACTAATAACAAAATATCTATGCTCTTAAGCCAGATCAATGCGTATAGACTATGTGTCAGAAACTATCGGTAAATAATTATTATAAATAAAAGCAAAATTAATGGACTACGGACATACTTTTGACTCCGTTTAATGCATAAAGGTCTGTTTCTATAGAGCAAGAGCCCTACACTCTTCAGTGCTTGATACAGAGTAATCTACAAAGAATATGTTATACATTATAAATTATCATAACTTAGCGTCGTAAGGTTAGCCTAGTTGGTAAGGTGCCAGTCTATCGTGCGGGAGGTTCGATTCTCGGCCGGACCATCACTCAGGGTCTTAAATTAATTGAAAAGGTGCTGCCTTTGCTCTAACATCTGCAGGTGTTAAATGTAGGTATGTTGTCACATCTGCAGTGATAAATCGGCTATTGGCTGTAGGTATGGCGTAACGGAAGGGCGCCACCAGAATTTAGCTGTGTGTTTGCAGCCAATAAGAATTGAGATAGCAATGCTATTGCATAATAATTGAAAATAATGAATGGTTTACAATTTGGCTTGCAAATTGAAATGCACATGTTTTCAAGTTCATCTATGAATAGATCAGTGCGCAATTTACAGTAGAAAAACGTTTTCAAGCTTTAACGGGACTCGAACCTGTGGCCTCTGGTTTGGGAAGATATTCTTATATACCAACATCTGCATATTTGCAGACTGTTAATGTTTGAAGTTTCCTTGCTGGTAAAGTATCCCGCGTTCCATATTTACAAATTGTAATAGCGTAGAATCGTATTCGTTGACAGAGAACAAGCGCTACCTACATGGCTATTCTAAAGCCCTAAATTAACTGTAGTAAAAGAGGGGAAAAAACTGCTTCCGATACATCGTGTAAACATCATCGCCATAATATAGGTTCATTAACTTCCATTTCAGCAGATATGTACTCCGATTTCAAACTCTTTAACAACAGGGATTCCATAAAACCGGTCTAATCGAATCGTTTTGCAACTGCAGGCATCAGCAAGTCTAAAGCTCCTTAGAATATATCACAGCTGTGAAAAACTTTGTCTTTGTTCGCTAAGGGCGGTAATTTAATTCTTACAGCAGAGTCATCTGGTGCGCGTGAACAATCTCGCACCATTACTGAAGCGAAAAAAGAATTTTTAAAAAGCTTTGTATTCGAAACTGGCAATAAAGCATTCATAGTCTTATTTCTGGGTGCAATTTAGTGTCTTCAACTTTAAGAAGTGTATGTTATTCCTCATCAAAGACACTTCATGACAAATGTAAAATGCTAATGTCAGGTAATGGAAACGAGGCAATCGTAAGAGTTCCTTGCCATGTTGCCGTAACGAACGAGGACACAGCGGAGTGATAAAGCAACCAGTCAATTATTTGCGGTTACCGTGAAGCCATTAGACAGTGTGTTCTCTCGGAGGTACGGGTTTGATCTCTTCCACATTGGTTAAGTGGGGGAGGGGCGTTGTTTTCTCTTTCTCATTCCCTTCATTAGCCCTTCAGTGAATTTTAATGTTGTGCTCTTTTGTTTAAAATTTGCTCCAACGAAGGACTAAGGTTTGAGACTTAAGCTTCTTACCCTACTTACAGCGATGATTATTGCAATGTTAATCTAAATTATGCAACTACGTACTTTGTCCTAGATGAAGGACTAACAGTCCTTTACAGGGACCGCTGAGCGATTTTTATAGTATGAGTCACTTCTGTTCGATCAAAGGACATTAAAGGTTTCCGTTGAAACTAACTTTTAAAAAATCGGAGTAGTACCATAGTCATAAAAACCAAAAATGTAGAAGAATTTTTTGTACGGGTCAAGTGATTGAGCCTCACTATAATTCTTAAAAAATTCTTAAAATAGTCGAAATATGAGCCTCGTGATTCTTAAAAATTAGATTCCTATAACATTGTTTATATGATGGAAATATATGGAATAAGACCAGCAGCATCTTTTCGGTAATACATTAGTGGTTAGGTCTGTGTTTACATTAAATTGAAGTACATCCATGTTTTTTATAAACTCAGGTATAGATAGCACAAACGTGCTAGTAGCTAACTTAAAGCCACTATATTGGACACTATAATGTTTTTCATGATTGAAGCAGTTATGGTTGCTAGCGTTGAAGGATGCTTCCTCTTTAACAGCAGTCTTCCACTATACCGCATAATATCAAAAAACAGTACTTTATGAACCAAAAGATTCCTCTCCAGCAGTAAAACGCGCACCAAACGAACTAGATCTTTATTATATAGCTATGGTGGAAATAAAAGTATGGCGAGTATAAAGATGTAAAGTAGCTGTAATCAGTTTTACGAAAGAACACAGAAGTTGCCTTTATCTTTAATAGCTTTTTTAATGATTTTCGGCCACAGTTCTGTATTGTCACTTATAGATAACTTAATATCTTGTTCAGTTGACAACTTCATGTGCTTATGTCAAATAAGGCACCGGACGCATCATTGTTTTTCAAAATTTGCTTAAGAGTTGTGTTTGCAATTTACAGTTCCACAAGTAATTAATCAAAATCCTGATCCATTGTTTATACTTTCACATTGTTATTAAAAAAGAAGTTATCCTAGAGCAGCAAACACTGGATATAAAACCAACGTTTTTGTAAAGTTTCTGTAAGGTGCAAATATAATTTGTAAAATGAAATAAAAAAACTTTACTTCTAAAGGGGTACATCAAATTGTCTCTGAATAATTTTTTAGATCATAATTAATGAGCTACTGACCAAAACGCGCTATAGTAATTTTATGTTAGTGATGAAAAATCTCTTTCTTTTTTAACAATGTGTACAATAAATTTTGAATAATTTATTATGTGTTTTAAACAAATAGTGAAGGAAATCTAAAAATACATTTGTTTTGAGAGCTTTACCCCTATATTGAAAAACCAAAATCGTTGTAAGCTAACTTATTAATATTATAGATAAAGAGTATTAAACATCTTTTTTCACGTTGTTTTGCATATAACGTGTCATCTTCAAATTAAAGTCCATGCGGAAAAAATCTCCCAATAATAAAAACCAATGATAATAAACTTTGTTAATCGAATATACGCTGGAAGGTCGAAATTAAAGTATATATAGCGTGATTGTAAAATAAATATCAGATTTTACACACTACGGGAGATGAACTTATTGAAGTACAGTTTTATAGGTAAGATCAGAATGAGTATGTGAAGAGTTTACATTTTCCTAAACTTTAAAGATGTATAGCTTTTGATTAGTAGATTTCAGGACTTATTATAAAATGTGAAACCAGGCTTAGTAAAGTATGCTTTTATTTGCTCTTCTTTTGACAAATCAGGGTTAAAAATTGTGCGATGCTATTAAATTGATGCCACGACAAAGAATCCCGCAAACTGCTGAATAAATCTTTCATCTATAATTCTTGAAAAATGTAAAATCCTTTAAAAGCTTTAACATACTGATGCCAAAAGCTTGTTGATAACAGATAATATTTGCAATTGATTTTTTTTTAAAATCTTATATATTTGTCTTTACTGTATTTGGTAACTGATTTGCTGCCTAACTAACAAAGCAGGATATTTTGGTAAACGGTGTCTTTTTGTTCCGTTGTAACTTGCAGCTACGACGTGCAAATTATTCAGCCTTGAAAAAAGTAATGCAAAATGAAAAAGCTATTGCTGTGAAATGACCAAAACAATTACTCTAATTCACAACTAGTTTATTGCGTCTCCTAAAACAAGAAAAAAACGATGATGAAAATATAGCATCCACTGCGAAAAAATTGTAAATATTATTGTGAAAACTATGGATATTCGAATTAAATTATTTGGATCTGAAAATATTGCTTTTTTGTGAATGGCCCTCTCCTCTTTCTCCTGGCGAAAAACGCTATTGGAACATCTGTTCTGTTGTTGTTTTTTTTGTTAAGACTAGTTTGCAACTTAATCATTATCTGTGTTTATGGTTAGATTTGTGATGTTCTGAGCTTTTATGAGTCTCCCGTGGCGAAGACTCAACCATTCAGTAATTTTGATATTTATTGGCAGGTGGTTTTGGTCATGCTATAACTAATCTAAACAATATCGCGAAAATGGGGAAAAATGCAAAGTTAAACAATAATTCATTTTTTTCTTTCTCGGTTAGTTTGTCCATCTGTCCATCTGTCCATCTAACCATCATCCCACCCATTCATTCACATATCCGCCCACCCATCTACCTACCACCCACCTAGCACTTATCTATCCACCCATCTATACATCCATCGACGCATCCACCTACCACCCACCCATCCATTTATCTACCCATCCAGATATCCATCCACCTATCCATCCATCCGCCCACCCCTCCATCCGTTCACCCATCTATACATCCATCTATCCTTCCATCCATGCGCACATCCATCCACACGTCCATCCTATCCACCCATCTATTTATCGATTTATCAACAATTCAAACAAGTTTTTCTTTTCATTTGATCAACTGTTTGTACCAAACAATATTTTTGTGTAACATACTATATTGCCGCTCATCTTTAAACTAAAGCAGAACTAAAGATTTTATATTCTGGCTATAATTAATAAAAGGTACGTTACTGCTGAGTGTTAAAATTCTAAAAAAGACATTAGAATAATATTTTATGAATTGTTACATATTGAACGTATATTCTTTTTTACAACTTCCAGAAGAGGATAAAAGAGAGAAACAACTGGATACTTAGGAGGCTCCGCGGTATAACAGACTAAAAGTTGATGCTGGGAAAAAAAGTCAGACCACTTGTGTTCGAAAGACAAGATCATTGATTAATCGCAGTGATTGTAGAAGCTAAAGCAATGAACGAGACAAAAAACGTTAGCAGTTTGACCAAGTCGCTGAAAACAGTTGAAATTTTTCAGCTGGTTTGTTACAATGTAATTGTTATCATAGGTATTGTGGGTAATTCGCTCATTTGCTTAGCAGTGATTGGACAACACAAGCGAAAACCTTGCGAATATTTCATCCTCAACTTGGCCATCACTGATTTAGCGGCAAGTATGGTTAGTGTACCTCTGGACATCATTGAAAAACTTGCTGGATATTTTCCTTATGGTCCGTTTTTCTGCAAGATTATTTATCCCTTCCAAACAATTATTATGGCTGTTTCAGTGGCAACGTTGATTGCAATGAGCCTTGAAAGACACAGGGCAATCATTCATCCGCTAAAGCCAAGAATTCAAACCAAAATGACTCTTTTTATTATTTTTTTGTTTTGGATTTTGAGTGCTGTGCTCATTTCTCCTTATATCATCGTTTTGAAGTACAATGGAACCAACTGTACTGGAGATTGGCCTGGGGAAGAGTATATTAAAGCTTACACGCTATTGCTATTTATGTTGCTCTACGTTCTTCCTCTTTTAATAATTTCAATAACTTATGTTCGGATTGGACGAAAACTTTATGAGGGAACAAAGAAACTAAAGAATGTATTTACCGAGACAGTTCAAAGCAACACAGGTCGTTTGATAATGATTAAAAGAGCAAGAAGGAACAACCACATCGTGAAGATTTTTGTAACTGCAGTTTTAGTATTTGCAGTGTGCATGTTGCCAAACCATATCATATGGCTTTGGTACGATTTCGGCAATGGATCCAGCTCTTCTGTGTTCTCCCAAATATTACCTTTTGGGAACATTCTTGTTTATGCTAACTCTTGCATTAACCCTTTCATATTTGGAACGCTTCAGACGCAACATTGTTGTCTGCTGAAAGGAATACATATGGGAGAATATCAAAGTACCATCCGCCGCGGTCGCATTTCAGTCTTCTCTCTTCGTTTTTCTTTTAGTAGCTCATCAAGGAAAAGAAGCGTCTCTCTTTCTTCTACTAGTCGAGCACGTTCGGTTTCACGCCAGACACCATGTTACCATTTCGTTGCGAGAGACACAAAGGAAGAGCAACGGAGGTCTGGACGGAGAAAGAGCACAAACTCTCGTGAGTTCAAACAGCAGAGAATGGAGTCCGTTGTTTGATAAGGGAAAGACATAGCCGTTGCTAGCAGGGACGCCGGGGGCAACTGCCTCCCCAAAAGAATTTTTCAGTAGTATTTTGAGATAAAATAGAAAAATCAATAACTGGAAACTAAATACCGAGAGAAAAAAATCCTAGCTACGGCCATGAAAGAGGTGTCAAAGCTAAAATGATTTTATAATAATATAGACTGTATGAAAGACCGTGTTCAAAATACAGTGATATGTAGGATCTAAAAAGATCTATCAGCCACAGCATTAACAACAATAATAATAATAATAATAATAATAATAATAATAATAATAATAATAATAATAATAATAATAATGGTACTCTGCAATAAAATCAACTTGTCAGTGAACCAATATCAGACATCCCAACCTGCAAAAACTCATTTCAAGGAGATGTCGTGCACCACTTCCTATCCCCCCAAAAACATGTCCAAAACATACAAATACTGAAATAGAACTAACGAAATAAGAACTATAAGTATTTTTAAACAAGAATTTCACTCGAATAGAACATAACTATTTACATATCTCAGGGAACCACTATCAATATGCAGGAGACTCCCGGAACTTCAGGAATACTCGGGATGTCTCCAGTATGAATAGCAGTTCTGAAAATCCGCGGAATGCTGTTTTATCGCCTGACAAGTTGTTTTTCTTGAAGTTTTGTCCATTTTGTAGTGCATCGCATTCTAAAGTCATGCACTAAAACACGGTTAACGGTTGTGAAAATGTCTAATCGAAATCATGTGATCGATTCTGAACGGTATTAAAACTATATAATTATATAGAAATATATATAAAATATATAATATATGACAACAAATGACAACAAAATTTTATTCTGACATTTTTCAGCTTGGCACCACTTTACACAGTTAGTTTCCATATATGGTCATTCGGTATATGAGCTGATAACTGAGATTGAGTGAACCAATCAGAA
>JAOBAY020071698.1:0-11680 GCA_025331085.2 Zoanthus sociatus | reverse complement strand
GTTGAGATATTTTGCAATATTTGATTAAATAGTAAGCGTGAGATCTTTTTTTATATTTCTATCGCCAAAAACATATATGCACCCCAGTTTCTATCAGCGTTGCAAATTAATAGTTTTATATTTTAAACTTAGACAATTTTGTTTAACATAATTATAGTTCATCTCAGTAATATGACAATCGGATACTTAAAGTAATGTTCTTTGAAAGTTGTGGGAGTTTTACAAATCATCCGTATGACTTTGTTTCTTCATAGAAACTACAAATACAATTCCAAAGTTTTTTCAACGTGTTCACCCTCATGATTTTTGAAGAATCGGAAACTCAAATCTAATGACGTTGTTTCTTCCTTAAAACTGCAAACACAGTTCCAAAATTTTTCATGATTTTGTTTACTTTACATCCTTCCGGGATAGGTAAATGAGTACCAGCGTTTGCTGGGAGCTAACCTGCGATGGATTAGTGTCGCGTCCAGGGGGAGTCAAAAGACTCTCATCCGCTTAACACTACAGAAACCGGAGATAAGCACCGACTCCATGGGCCACTTGGCTAGTAAAGGATTTAGCTTTAGCTAGCTGTTTACTTGACATTTTTCCCGAAGAATCTGAAACTCAGTCAGATTATCTTTTTTTATCTTTTGTTGAATGATAAAGAATAATTTTGTTTTCAACGGCGTCTTCTACACCGAAAGACGAAATGAATTTCCTCTAAATTTACTTTCTCTCTTTCTTTTTAGAAGGTCGAGCAAAACATTTTCTTGTTTTTATGCACAGCTCTTTATAATCTCGAAGAATTCTTTTAAATCTTATGGTATGATGCTATAACACACTAATGAAATAAGGTTTCCTTTTGGAGGTGATTGTGCTACGTGTTATGGATCAAAACTCACTAACTCTCTAAGGTAAGTAACTCACTACCTCCCTAGGGCGAACAAAACTTGCTACCTCCCTATAGAAAATAACTCACTAACTCCCTAGGACGAACAAAACTCACTAACTCCCTTGGGTGAAAAAAACTTACTAACTCTCAAAGGTGAACAAAACTCACTAACTCCCTAAGGAAAGTAACTCACTAACCCCCTAAGGAAAGTAACTCGCTAACCCTCTAAGGAAAGTAACTCTTTAACTCCCTATGGAAAGTAACTCACTACCTCCCTAGGGCAAACAAAACTCACTACCTCCCTAGGATGAACCAAACTCACTAATTCCCTAAGGTAGGTAACTCACTAACTCCCTAGTGCGAACAAAACTCACTCACTCTCTAAGGAAACAACGACTTGCACGTAATCAAGTTGTGCATCTGTGACTTCACCTCGTTGAGGGTCTCTGGTAAACAAAACTCACTGTTTACCCTGGGGCCAGTCATTAAGAGCTTATTATTCCATCTTCCTAAACTAACTGCAATACCATTTTTTTTTTTTTTGCATTCTGCAGTGGACCAATGTCTTTCCAATCCATGTAAGCACAATGGAGTCTGCAGTAGAGATAAGGAGAAAGGATTCTCTTGTCAGTGTAAAGGGGGCTTCAGCGGTTCTGAGTGCGAGAGTAAGGCAGCTTTCTCTACTAAATATTTTAGAATTGTTACTTTGTACGCTATGTTTTCTTTTTATTATAGTAGTAATGATTTTATTGGTAGTAATGATTTTATTAGTAGTAATGATTTTATTAGTAGTAATGATTTTATTGGTAGTAATGATTTTATTAGTAGTAATGACTTTGTTAAGGTAACACCAAAGATCTACTTACTGGGACACCGTGCATCTTTACCACCCTAGTTCACCTAACAGGGAAGCCTATGGTTTAACACCCTTATCCGAGGAGATGTGAAGCCTATAACCATATGCCGGAGCAAAGGCAGTACTATCTCCTTCATTATTTCAAGACATTATTTCAAGACATTATTTCAAGACATTATTTCAAGACCACGAGTGTTGGTCTAACCATCTGTAGATATTAGAACAAAGGCAGCAACTTCTTCATTATTTCAAGACCCTGAGTGATGGTTTAACCATTTGCTGATTTAAGACAAAGGCAGCAACTTTTCCAATTTTCAAGACCATGAGTGTTGGTCTAACCATTTACAGATGTTAAAGCAAAGGCAGCACCTTTTCACCAATTATGTTAAGACCCTGAGTGTTGATCCGGCCGATAATCGAACCCAAACCTCTCGCACGATAGACTGCTGCCTTACGTATTAAGCTAACAAGGCTGTGGTTGTGTTCCGGTTCAATTACGGTTTCTCGAAGTAACAAGTTTAAAGCTGAATTATTTTGTTGTTGACTGAGGGGTCTTTATTTATACTATCTTGTCTTAAGAAAAGTTTTTTGAATCTTTTTGAATTTATACATATTTATGTATCTTTTGCTGCTTCTTTTGTGAAAGAAGAGAGAAATGCTAGTTAGTAGTTGGATTTTTACTGATTGTATTAATGATAGTAGTAGTAACAAAATAGTGATAATGGTAAATATAATAATTTCACTTTATTTCGTGCACACGTTACTATATATTTGTTTATAGCAGTTGTACATCAGAATTACACTTTAAGAAATGAAACAACAAAACTAACAAGAAAAACTGAAATTAAATGCTTTAACTTTTAAAACGTCATTATGCTGAGTAATATGATACTTACGAAAAGCTTCTTAAAATTGTAAATTTCATTCTTCCGCTTTCTATCTTAATAGTAACCAAATTGTAACGGTCACTTCTGTAAATGTTTGTTGTAACAAACGGGACGTTATGTTAAATATATTTGAAAATCTAGAACATTCGTTGTTTTACAATGTTTTTTAACGCATTTTTTTTTATGTTTTTAATCAAGTTGCGATGACCAATGAAGAAAAATCTTTATGAATTAAAACAAATTTATTACAAGAATGAGAGTAGAAATACAAACGAACAGTAGTCCAAATGGCGTGTTTGTTTTGGAGTTTTCCAATTAGATCTTCCAATTAGATGAGGAAAAAGTTTCTTTGGGGGCTCCATTTTTATTTTTGAATGAAAACAATAGTCAGAATTGCAAAAACGTATTTTTAATATGTGCGGCCACTGAATTTTCCGTCCGAATTTTCCATCTCTCAAATGTGACAGCGCGACAGCAATGTTTACCGGCTAGCGTTGGTCAAAAAGTTTTGAGATGTTGACCAACGGATGACATTTGTTTTGAATTCATACAAGTTACTTCAACTTAGCCAATGAGAGTTCGCCTTAAAGTCGAAAACGTACTAACTTTAACATAAGAACAGTTTAAAATATCACATGTTTTACGTTCTAATGCCTTTATTTCCTGTCTCTGTCAGTTAATAACTGTCTTCCCAACCCGTGTCAAAACGGCGGCATCTGTTTGGCGGCCGGGAGCAAGGGATATCAATGCAAATGTAGAGATGGATTTACTGGGTTGCACTGCGGCCGTAAGTTATGCAAAAACTGTTTCTAACACTGAGCTTAAATTGTAATGCTAGTAGCGAGTTTTACCCCTTAAATATACCTCAAATAAAGGTGAGCCCAAGTATTAGCAGCAGTGCAGAATGCTTCGGTAAAAATAAAAAAAAAATGCGTGGATTTTTCCTTGACGGCGGTTTTGTTTTTAATACCATTGTCCCGTTTTACTGATATCTCGAAAAAATGCAATTGAATTTATCACGCTATTTTTATGTGCAATTATCAAATACCGATCACAATTATTTTAAACATTAAATAAGACTGGCTGCTTGGCTCGTTTAGCTTTAATGGTTATTTCAGGAAGCCAACACCTTCATCTTTTTTTCAACCCCACTGTACTTGTATTAATTATTTTATCTGTTATATTGAGGGTGAAATTAAAACTTGTTGCTATTTGTTATTATTTGTTATTTGTAAACTGTTTGCGAATGTTTTTGTTACAGGAAGTCCGTGTTTACCAAATCCTTGCAACAATGGCGGTTCTTGTCTTGTGTTTTACACTGTATTCTTGTGCAAATGTCCCAGAGATTACAGAGGTAGCAAATGCGAAGGTTAGTATGTACGTGCGCATTTTCCCGCCATTTACTTATATGATAGCTTGCTGCAAAAAATGCTGGTTCCTCAGATTTCAGTCTAGGTTTCAGATGAATGTTTTTCAAAACAATTTTGAAACATGCTTACTTTAAAAGTGTCACCATATATTAATTAGTTTGTAAATCTATGAGTCACTTGGAAGTATTTTTCAGAAGATTCATTATTTCTCAACATTCCAAGTCCAAAGCACATTAAATTGTATGATTGAATTAAAAAAGAAATAATAGAGTTAGGCGCATTTTAATATTAATGTTGTATATTTTGTTTGTCAACCCGGCTATATCTAAACGTATTTTTATTTACGTTGAAAGATTTACAAGTTTAAAAACAAAATAATTTTGAAATTGCCTCAATCTTTTTTAGTCTTTTGGCAGCACATGAAAATTTGAGTTAATGTTTATTGCAGTTCATATTCCCGAGTCTGTCCCAGACCTTCCCTCAACCTCAATGCATGGTGCGACGCCACATGAGCTCCCGAAAAAGTTGGAGGTGGAAGAAGATCAAACAACCAAAAAGTCAAAAGCTGGTAAGTTCTAAAGACGCAGTAAATTATGTCAAATTTTTACGTTTTTCGTTAGTCTAAGATAGTCGTAAACAGTGCGGTACTGATGACATTAATACATGCTGCTTAATACAAAAAACGTTTATCCTTGAAGAAGCTTTTTCAGATACAGTTTTCAAATTGAACAAACAGAGCTATTTTTATTATTATTAATAATGTCGTTATTTACCAACTATCCCCCAAAGGGGAGGTGAGTAGTGGTGGATATAATTTTATACCCAGACGCAAAGCGTCGAGATATGTATCTATCGTTAGTCACCGACCCTGAGGGGGATAGTTGTTTTAGTATCTACCAAAAAATGAGATAGAAATGCGCTTATTAAAAAAAAACAAAAAAAAAACAATAGTTTAAATGTTTTTTTTTAATTTTTTCCTGTCATTTTGACTTCCGCTTCAAAATCAATTAATAGTTAACAATATATTGACCGAAGTGGAAGTAAATATCCACCACTTTCACTGACACTGAGGTAAATAATTGTTTTAGTTTATACCACACAAGCTGAATAACTAGTGGACCAAAGAATAACTTTATTTGTGACATAGACAATATGCTGACAACTAGTCGAAGAAAAAAAAGTCGCGCCGTGCGATGCATGCGCGCTCACAAAGTCACATGATACGAAAGTGATTTGATCTATTGAAAACGAAGTGAAATAAAACGAACAACTTCAAAAGTTCCATGATTTTCACTAAACGAAATATTTATTTAGATCTGACACGATATTCAAAGAAAAAGTCCAGTTCAATCCTCAAACGTTTTGCTGGGAATTGCTGCCTGGAAGATTGACAGTAAAGTTGAAAGTGCAGTCGTGAAATGTGCCACCTGGAATCAAGCGGTGAACAAGTTGCTGGCTGTTCCTTTGTGACTGTTGAGATTTTCTAATGTTCTTTTCATCCGGAGATGCTAATGTTCAATGGATGGAGAATAACTCAGCTGCTGTGTTGCCTCTTTTGCTGTGAATTTTCAAAAAATTGTTGAGGGTTTTGTTTGCTTCTGTGAAAAGAGGGTCTCCGATAATGGAAAAAGGCCTCTTAAGCGGTGGACGTTCAAGGGCTGCCCGAGTAGCGGTAAGAGATTTTTTGTTAAAAGTTCCGTCTCGTTTTCTCGCCGACAAGTAAAACTTTTGCAGACACTTGTTAAGTTGCTGTGGTATCATTTCCTCGATGTTTATGATGTTTTTGAAACCAATTTGTAAAACATTAGATATTTATTGTTTACATTGTAATTTTAACGCTCGAAGGTTTTCGTAAACAAGGCGTTGTATTTTGATTTTTTGCCAGTTTAGAGAGTTTAAATAATTTACCATTAAATACTGTCAAACCAAACTTTGTTGCCATTTTTATGTTTTTTGGTACAGCCACCTCGTTCATTAAGATAATTTCCTCTTCGGAAACCAAAGCAAAACGGGAAGCGATTTTGTTTTTTTTTCTGCAGCTCCTAGGTGAATAGTACTTGGCTAATCACCTCCGAGATAGCCAATCAGCGTGCGCGAAAAGTACTATTCACTTGTGTGGTATATACTAAAGATGGATATATACCGAGACGGAAGGATCAAGATATACTGTAAAGGTTTTCTGTATATCCCAAAAGGGATAGTTGTTTTAGTATTTACTAAAATAATGGGATAAAAAGCACTTTAATTTCAAATAAACAATACTATGTAAGACTTTTTTCTATTTTTATCATGCACGCTTCCTTCGTTTTGAGTTCCGCTTCAAAATCAATTAATAGTCTTGGATATCGTGAGTTATACGAGCCAATTAAAGCTCGCCAAAATCGATATTGGTTGCTTTGGTAAATAGTAATTATTGATATTACATACTAAGTGAAGAAATTCTCTTTACAAGTCTCACCAAAATGTTGTACAATCCAAGTAGTTCAGCAACTAGCTGTCATTGCAGTTGCCATATTAACTAAAATTATTGCCGTAAAATGTCCTAGTTTTGAACTAAATATGAAAGCAGAATAGGGTTGATCTGAAAAGATTAAAAATACCAAGCTCACTTTGCCAAAATAACTTTTAAAGCACATAGGAGACTGTCTCGTTTTAACCCAAAATGTTTTCGTATATTTATATTTTTAATTAATATATTTAACATTTATGATTTTATCAATTTTATTTCACACACACGATGGACATAATATTATACCCGATGTTATCTATGTTATCTATTTTAACATAATATTAATAGTATATGTACATATATAAAAAGTCGAAAGAGTTAGATCCTTTTACAGAGAAGGAGAAAAACCATTATTAAGAATGTTTCCAATAAATTACTGTGCAGAGAATAAACCAGGTAGGACACTCTTGTCCGAGAAATTAACAGCAACATTTGTTCCGTTAAACTATTTTTCTACATTTAGACTCATTCTAAAATCTTACATGTCATTGATTACATTACACCAGCTGTCAAGACTAGTTTTACTACAGATAGCTGTGTTAAGTTAAACTAATTTTTTAACAACAAAAAAAAATTCCAGAAATTAAAATGTTGGTTAGTTGGAACTCCGCAAAGGAAAACTTTTCAGTCTAAATCAACGAGGTAGTCTTCGCTTACAAAAGTAATTTCGAAAAAACAACTGATACCATTATTTAGAGAATCTCATAACCTTTCCAACGGTATATAGGTTGAAGGGTGTGTGATGTAAAACAAAGATATAAATAATAAACTCAAAACACTGCTTAGACGGTACCGTAACCTTAAACTGCTAAAAACGATTTCATATAAATTATAATTGTCCAAACTTTTGAACCTGTCGATGCAACCTTATAAAGTGACCACTCATTTTTTTTGTCTTTGCAATTATATTCTGGAATTGTCTTTGATTTTGACAAATTCTGTAATTGAAAATTACTGATTTTGACTTTTACGAAATCTAGCAGGAAAAGGGGTATATGATTTGGTTGGCTGCGATGTGAAATCTCATTGACTAGGAACAGTAGATTACAGTACATCAGTTGCACTTACCAGGTTTAATCACTTTAGAAAATGTTCTTTCTTTTGATGGACTTGCAATAAGAGTACTAAGAGCTGCTTTGCTATCAGTCTCCCCTAGGAACAAAACATGAACTTTAAATGACAATTCAATTTTAAGGAGGAAGGAAAGAGGGACAAAGGGCTGGGCATCTCAAAATACAAATGCCCTCCCAGGGTTCTCAGTAGAAGCCGGGACTTGGGTACCAGTATCTGTGTTTTCTCATCAGTGTACCCATGTACTCCCCATAAAAAACCAGAATTTAAAATACTTTTAAGGATCAATAAACTTCCTTTTCAATTGCTTCTGTATTGACATTCAAACAAACATCCTTACGCTGTACTTTCGGTGCTTTCGATTCAGCAAAAGCAAAAAGACTTTAAAGCAAAAAAAAATTTAATCACTTTCAAAATCACATTACGGAAACCAACATTGCTCTTCATTTTCAAGTCCTTACCAAGACTCTTCTCCCATATCTTTGCTAAAAATGTTTAATCCGTGAATGTTTAGCTCTCTCAAAATTTTAGTAAACAAAAATAAAAACAAAGAATGTTCAAGTTCAAACAAGCAAAAGCCAAGTGAGGAAAATTTGAAAATATTCCTCGTCATGTAGCAAGGAAAACAATGCATTTAAAAGTTTTCAAAAATTTCCCTGGAGGAAAATGTGCCAAAACCCCATCCCCCTCAAGGAAGCAAGCAACTCCAACAGAAGCTATCAGTGTGGTTCTTAAGGCTTAGGAAGTGGGGTACACTAAGTGGAAAAGCAGTTACACCTGGAGTGGGTACGAGGTCATCAAGCGCCGAATGCTCAAGTATCTAGACAGGTCTGGCGACATCACCTGAATTATTTTGAACTTTCGAGTTGGGGAAAACCGGTACAGCCGTAGGGGAACGTCGGTACAATGTACCGGTGTACCGGCCTTAAGAAACACACTGGCTATGTCTACTTGTTGGTACTGTAACCTTCCTACTCTCGCCACAGTTACCCTCCTACTTGAAAACATAATGAAACCCCTGTGTGTGTTGGTACCTTCCTACTTCACCACACTTACCCTCCTACTTGAAAACATAATGAAACCCCTGTGTTGGTACCTTCCTACTCTCGCCACAGTTACCCTCCTACTTGAAAACATAATGAAACCCCTGAGTTGGTACCTTCCTACTCTCGCCACAGTTACCCTCCTACTGGAAAACATAATGAAACCCCTGCTCTCAGTATTAAAATCAATACAGTCTTATTTCTTGCATGTGAATCCTGCACCATTATCACAAAAGTCGCAGATTAAATTTTGAGTTACTCTGTTAAAGTCTGATCTCTATTTTGGGGTTCTGTGAAATTAAAACTGCATGATTGTACAAAACATAAAGTCTTTTAAAAATATCTTTGGGTAAATAATTCTAAACAGAACAAATAAATTTTTGGTGCAATAAACTTTTTAAGTTTTATAATAAATTAAAAGGGGAATCAATAAAAGAATAGGTCATTGCTACTCTATTTGTTACCTTCATTTGCTGTTACCCATGACCCATCTTCATGAAATATAATCTCGTTACAGTTTGGTGCTGTATCAAGGATTTCCCGGTACAAACTGTTTAACAAGATGAAAAAACATACCACTGATCTTTTCAATACGATTTTATTATACATCAAAAATATAAATACAAAGAATTATCTCAACAAATCAGTCTACAAAATACATGTAACAGGTGTGCATACATTTGTTTTGGAGGGATGATGGGCATGTTTTGAGAAAGGTGTTGGAGTTTGAAGTGAAGGGCAAGAGAAAGCAAGGACGACCAAAGAAGACGTAAAAGACGCAAGTGAAGACGGAGAGCAAGAGTGTTGATTTGGAGAAAAAGGATGCATTGAATCGAGCGAGATGGAGAGTAGGAGTTGGAGAGATTGCTACCAAAGTGGGGTAAATCTGGCCACCCCCATTTGTGGGAATAAACACACACCAAAATTGAACTGATTGTCATTTAAATGACCGATAATAATTTGGAAGACAATCAGATGAAAATAAATAGGTATAAAATAGGCAGGAGTTTCAATAAATAATAGGCAGCCAGTTTGAGTAGAATAGGCGACGGTATTAACAAGCGGCAGTAAGGGCCCTTTTCCTAGGGAAGACAAATTTGATATTTGGATGCCCTGAAACGCTATTTCCAGCATTCTGAGCAGGTAAAAAGTACATCCAAGACCATCAAAATAAGTTTTAATTCTTTTTTGAAAGTATCTTTCTTTAATTACTTCAATTTAGGAAAAAAGTATCCAATGTCTCAAAATTGACGTCACTCAGGGCGTGGACTTCTTATTTCAACTGTACTCATTCAAATAGCAAAAAAAATACATTGATAGAAAGCAATGGTTCAAAAATATTTACACAGTTCATGCTTTTATCAACATCAAAAAATGTAAAAAAGACCCATAATATATAAGATACATACATTTCTGTCTAACTCTTGAATTCTTGTAACACAAAATACAGGTGAATCCAAGTTGGAAAACTTTTCTTACTGGGGCATAACTTAATTTTGTATACAAACTAACCTTTATCCCAAACTCTAACTCCTACAGTGATAAATGCAAAATACTGTAAGTTAGCCCCAGAAGGGTAGTATGCCTTTAAACTTCCATTGAATACCTTTAAGTGCTGAACAATTAATTTCCAAAATTCAGACACACAAAATTCTTGCTACAGATTTTATGTATTACCACATAAAAAGACTATTATTATTATTATTTTCCTAAATACTAAATCCAGTTTATTACATATTTTGTCCTTACCCATCTAAGATAAGCTTATCAAATGGTGCCTTCTGATCACAAACAGGGCATATCCAAGTTGTTTTCCTTTTAAAAAAGTAAGAAAACAATAAAGCTACACTAATGATGTTGATTAGATTGTATAAAATGAATATTTGGTCTTTAAATTTCAAAATCTCACTACCCATCAGTTACAATGTATTGAGTTTTGAAACACTGAAAATTACAAATCATAGGACAAAATTGTCTACTACAACAAATTTATAGTGCATAATTTGTATAAATGTAGGCTTTTCTTATGGTAGCAGTTGCTTAATGCCTTCACCTGCAATGCACTTTTGTGATAAACTTTGTAACTTTTGAAACTGAGCAAAGCTGTATTGTGTTATGGCTTTCTTGTCACAGTTGTTTAAAATGAATATTGATGAGTACTATTGGGTTAAAATGTTTTAGACTTTCCCATTAACTATTGTTAACATTAATTATTATATAGCTAGTGCATGTTATTAAGTTTATAATAGGGACTTTAAGAAACTAGGCCATAAGAAATGACGATGACAGTTGTGAAAAATATTATTTCTCGTTTATTTTTTGCATTTTAAATCGGCGATGAATTTTTAGTTGCGACTTTGTAACAAATTCTAGAGCAGTAAAAGCAAAAAGGTTCAGCCTCGAAGGCAAACAAAGGTTGTCAAATTTTGTTGTTTGACGTTCAAGTTGTCCATAGAACAAAAAATGTGAGCTTTCCGTGGCATATCAGTGAAGACTACAGTGAACAGGTGGTCAGCTCAGCACATTCCAGCGTGCAACTATTGCATTCAGTAATTAAGGCTATTGTTTTTTGTCATTCGCGTCATCATTGCTGTTTTCGCATCTTAAAGTCCCTAATGTTAACTCTTACCTTTCATTCATTTGTAAATAAAGTGCAGCATCAAAACACTGTAGATGGTTACAGGTGATAGCCCTACAATGCAATTCAGTACACTACATCACTTTCGGTCGCAGAAGAAATGTTTAATATAACATGGCATCTGACAGGGTGCACAAGAGAGGAATGCACATTTTTGTTACACTGCACATCAACACACACAAAATCCATAAAATCCAGAATGTCCACATTTTTACTGGTATACACAGATGCCAGCCACAAAAATTTGAAAAGCAAGAGTCTTTTTTATGAGTCAACTTTTATTTATGTTGTTTCTGGTAGAAGGAGGAAGTCTGTTTTATTTGTTCTGACTTTTCATTTCCAATATTAGTGGATATGTTGTAGTTCATTTTGTTCTTCGGTACAGTTTGTTCTTGTACTGGCTCAAAATTTTCTGTACTAGTTCAAAAT
>JAOBAY020071687.1:0-11681 GCA_025331085.2 Zoanthus sociatus | reverse complement strand
GAAGGGGGAGGGGGTGGGGGGGGTGCACGTGCACCCGATGCATATCCCCAGCGTACGCGCCCGGCGCCCAGCTTTGGCCAAGAATGTACTTCAACGGTATGACCATGAGGAGGATGTAGGGAGGGGAGATTGGGGTGAGGGGAGAAGGGTGACTCGCATATGAAAGATGGTCGCTTAAGCCCAGATTATACTTCGTGCTTCTGCCGTGCCGAACTTATTCATAATTTGGTTCGCCAGAACCACGGTATAGGCACAACTTCAATTCAGAAATCGTGCCAGAGTCAAACTTTTGTATCAAGTCAGCGGCAGGACAAAAAAAATAAAAAAATTTTTTTAAAAAATTGCGCAATACTATAGACATCGGCGTAACTTGCATGCTACTACAAAACTCTTACAAAACTCAAGGTAAATTTGCTCCTCACTTGAATTCGTCACCTTGTGCTCAAATGTTTCTACAACTTGCGATAAATTTCATTTTTCTTCATATTCTTTGAGCTCGTTAAGATAACCTTTCTTTTTTTAAAAAGTAATCACTGTTGCACACAATAAATTATCTATACCAAGTCAAGTTCGTCACCTTCCCACCAGCTCTCCCGCCTTTTGCTTTGAACCCGATGTTGGACGATTCGCTTGAAAAGACACTGACACTATCTTTTTATTCAAAAGATAGTTCAAACTCTGGCCATCGCAAACCAAGGGAGAAGAACCATTCAATTTTGCAAGGAAAGCGACAATGTATGTAATAAACAATAACAATTTGCACATGCTCAGTGAAAGAAACGGCTACTCGCGGGATAAAAAATCCCGCAAAAATACATTTCCAAAATTTTTGCATGTGTAGTTCGACACGGCAAAGGTACGAGTTTGAATGCAGACCATGTCCACTTAGTTACGCTGCCGCACCAAATAAAACCTTTGATTGAGATGTCGTGCTTCTGCAGTGCTTTTGTCGAACCAGGCCCGTAGACAAGAAAAAAATCTAACCGAGGCAGTATGAATATCAATTTGGCTGTGCAAGAGCCGAAGGCGCACTTTCTAGGGGGATCCGGGGAAAATTTTTGATCGAAATTCTCATCCTTAGAATCGCTGCAAATGCACCAAATTTATAAAATCAGTACAAATATTCCACATGTACAAGACAATTTTTACCCAAGCAACTCGGCTTTGAATGTGAATTGCATAGATCTCAGGGACAGCAATTAAAATTCTTAGCCAGATTTTGATACTATAAGCCACACAGCTCGACCACAACTCCGGCTCTCCTCAGTTAACAGGTTTTTATTCTCACTAAGAAATCAGAGAGCGATTAATTATTATCATAGCTTATCAATTTCTGTTAATATTCGCTGAAAAGGCCTCTTTTGCTACTTTATTTAAACTGGCACGATTATTTTGCTTACCTTGAGACCCGAAACTCGACCCTTGCTCACCATAGAGTCTCCAGTAGCTCAGTGGTTGGAGCATCCGACTAGATCACGGAGGGTCGTGGGTCCAAATCCCATGCATCAGGGGCTCGGATTTTTTCCGAGTTCTCCTTGTCTTTATGTCATGATATTAATATTGTTTCATGTTTAATATACTCACGATTATTTTGTTTTCTAAACAAAAATTTTTTTTTTTTCGGTTCGCCTCAAGCTGGCTACGGGCCTGCAAACTTAAATCAAGAATCAAGTTCGGCACGGCAGAAGCTATAGTCTCCTTCGCAGCTGCTACTTCAGTCCTCACGCAAGGCTTTTCTCCACAGGAATGGCTGCCTACTTAAACGCAACACAAAACAGCGAGCATGATTACTAGCAACCATAGAAGCCGTTTCGGCCTTTTTAGGGCTCACCAGCATAGCTAAGTTCAACGTGTCCCGAACTAGTTGACATCCAGAACAACAGTACTGATTGTGAAGGAGACGGATAGTGGATCACTGGCGGCGAACTTTAGACCCATTAAATGCCTTCCCTTAATTATAATGCGGAAATTATTTACTGGTATTTTGGGAGAAAAGCTGTACCGGCATGTGGCATGGACAAACAGGTATTGCCCCTGAACAGGAAAAGGATGTCGAAAAAAATGCACAAGGTCAGTTACTAATAGACAAAGAGATCTTCAAAGAAACTGTTTCAATTAATAGTAGCAATCCTGGAAATAAGTTCCACCATTTGCTTCCAAGTGAAAACTGCCAGACACGATACGGTCTCAGAAGACCGAGGAGATTTACACTCCCTTAGTAAAAACAGAGGTTCGCAGATCTTTTGTTATTCAATGTAGCAACAACGCATTGTACACACGATCTTCCAAGACAAAGAGAGTTTTACGAATACAAAGATTAACACAAATTAGTCAATTGTAACTTTCTGAAAATACTACTCGTTTTAGGATTTTATCAGTGTAAGTTTTATTATTGTAAAGTTACGCAATTAAGTGTGAAACTGCAACGTGCTAGTTTTCCAAAAAGTCGCCAGAAGTTGCTCTCTGACAAAAAAGTTGCATGCTCAAAATCCTAAAAGTTGCTAAAAAGTTGCCGAGCAAAATCGGGAAAGGCCTAATTGCTTAGATAAATTTCAGAAAAACCTTCGATATGGACTCTCTCGTTTGGATTCTAAAATGTTTGTCAATCATGGTTTGGAGCTGCAGACACCATCATCGCCGTGCTCCCAAATAGCGTAGAATTAATATCGGAAAACGAGCTGACTGTCAGCAAGAGAACGAAGATGTAGGTGTAAAGGGTTAGTTACAGGAAGTGAGTAATTCTTTACATATATACCCACGCGCTGGCAATAAAATGAAAAAGAAATCTGAAAATTTCGCACCATAAAACAAACCAATTACAGCATTTGTAAATCCGGTATTTAGTAAATCTGGCAAGGGAAGGAATTCTATTTTAAAAAAACCAACAGTAAAAAAAACTGATCCAAAAACGTTCTAAATTGCTTCACAAGAAACCCAAACTTCAAACGTATCTCAGGGCTTGTTCGTTTGGGCCTATTCCAGCTATTCCGGATCATGAATGAAGTTTTGAATTTCCTTCCACATTGTTAGGGCGATGAATATTTGTTTCAAATTTAAACTTCAAAAGAGTTTTATCACTAAAACATGTTTTATTTGTAACTTCGCAGGAAAAGCTGTCACAAATCACGAATCACAAATCACGAATCCGACGTCAGTTTTATTTTTATGAACTCCTACTACGGAATAGGCCCAAACGAACGCACCGTAAAAGGCAGGAAAACGGCTGATAAAGGACAACTTTCGCTGGAGTTGGATGATACAGGCAGGCAGTACTAGTAGGTTGAATTTCCTGAAGACTATAGGGATAGAGCCAAAGGTATATGATGTTTTCTGAACGGTGGAGAAATTAAAAATTGTAAATCTCTTTACTCACGGATATACGTTTTTTTAATAAGAATAGTGTTTTTTCGTTTCAGCCTCATTTAACTTTTTGACAAACATCAGCCTTATATTCTTAGCATGCCTACAGTCTGACATCATATTACCAGCCTTGATATTCTTATAGATGATATTCTTGAGGGCAATTACTAACTGACGAGTAGGTATCTTCTTAGCATGCCTAAAGTCTGACATCATATTACTAGTCTTGATATTCTTATAGATGATATTCTTGAGGGCAATTACTAACTGACGAGTAGGTATCTTCTTAGCATGCCTACAGTCTGACATCATATTATTACCAGCCTTGATATTCTTATAGATGATATTCTTGAGGGCAATTGCTAACTGACGAGTAGGTATCTTCTTAGCATGACTACAGCCTGACAACATATTACCAGCCTTGATATTCTTATAGATGATATTCTTGAGGGCACTTTCTAACTGACGAGAAGATATCTTCTTAGCATGCCTAAAGTCTGACATCATATTACCAGTCTTGATATTCTTATAGATGATATGCTTGAGGACAATTACTGACGAGTAGGTATCTTCTTAGCATGCCTACACCCTGACATCATATTACTAGCCTTGATATTCTTATAGATGATTTATTTTATCTAAAATAAAAAGCTAAGCTTGGAAATATTCTTAGGATATTCGTAATTTTTGACTCATTTTCCTATAAAGTATATTCCAAAAAAAAGCATAAAACTTTCTAATTTGCATAAAATTTTGTAAGACAATAGAACCTTCAGCCTGCTTTGCGCGGCTGGTTTGTAATGTTTCCCAGTTTACGGAATCTTGTTGTCCTTTTTATAGTTTTAAAGTTTAAGCAATATTGAGTTCGATTCTTTGATTCGTTTAGGGAATCGGTTTAATTGCTTGCTATTATTAAAAAACAGAGGGAAATCTGGTATAAACCTTGCACTCTTTGACAGGAATCTTGGGAGTCAGGTTGGCATACACAGTGGTCATCAGTCGTGCCTCCCACCTCTACGACCTGGGATCGATTCCTGCGCTCTGCACGTGAGCTGAGAATTGTCGATCTCAATCCGACTCCGAGTGTTTCTCTACGGGTACTCCGGTTTTCCTCCCTCTGCAAAGTCGACTTTCACGCCAAGATCTGAGCGTCAAGCGATGCTAGGAAGAATGGGCAACCACTTGAGGTAAATAAAGTATTATTATGAACGACTTAAGTGTGGGGATGCTACTTTTGGACTGAATTGTAGTTCTACTTGTGCGCAGTGTCCATGAGTCTTCTTGATTTAATGTTGAGTATTTTAGATCGTAAAATAGTGTTTTCCGAGTTATTTACAAGCTCAAAATTATCTTGAACTTGACAAAAATTCAAATACCTTCCCATATAACATTGTATCAAAATAATTCAATTAAAAAATGTCAGTACACAATTTCAAACAATCAATTTCAATAATGAGTAGTGTTTCGTTCTGCAACGTTACGAATCGTTAATCAGTGGGTCCCTTTCTGTCGCATCTTGGCGGCTGGTAGAATCTCCGGACACGGCAATTTCTTGTCTTCTCAACTGATTTTCTGGTGGACTGATCAAACAGAGACAAAGGTCAACAATTTTTTTTATACAGTAGATGATGAAAGAAGTGCAAATCACGGGAGTCGTTTGGAGAAAACCAAATAAGAGATACTCTAAAGAACAAAATGGGAGGGACAAATTCACGAAAACTCAAACACTAAATGATAATAAGATAAAAATAGATAAGGAATGAAAACAAAGAAATCAAAGAATAAAAAAAAACAACCATGGGGAAGAGGAACAAAGTTGGAAGTACGAAATAGAAAATAAAAGGAAAAAAAGAGTGCTGGTAATCGTAAAACAACAAATTTATACCCAGTATTATAAAGAAAGATTGAAGGAATCATTAACGTTAGGCCTCCAAGACTAAACCAGGTGCTCGCTCGCCCTTGTGGATGCCAACGGAATGGGTCCTCCTGAAATAAAGTCCAGAACAAAAATCCCAGGGGGGTCACAAGTGCCTGCAAGTGGAGAGACATAATCAGTTGGTAAGATTATATTAACAGCAGCAAGTTATATCTGTTGGGTTTTCTACCTATTGTAGAAGAGTAGATAGGTTGTAAAAGATAGGTATTGTGAAAATCGGGCAGTGTGAAAGATTGATAGTGAAGAGATAATATCTTGGAATTGTGAGGTCTTTTCAGTGTGGACAAATGAAGGAGTTGAAATCTGGCACTGAAGAAGTTTGGAAACGGCAGTGCCACATGGATTTTAACAAAGAACATTTATGAATAGTACATCAGCAGTAAGGCAAAACACGTGGTTTCATAAATTAAGAACTGAAGTGTAATCATCGCAGTAAGGAAAACAACAAAGCTGAGACAAACATTAGCCCTTCGTCGAAGTAACCCCACTATACCGTTATTGTGGAAGTCTGGTAGTGCGAATGATAATGGAGACGTTTGGTGTTGTTTTCAAATGTACGATGGAAGTGTGGGATTTTGGCTATGTGATATCGTATGTGAAATGCTGTCAATGTTCATTAATGAGTTATATAGAATAAAGGTAGAAGTCTGGTACTATGGAATTCGGGCAGTGTGAGAAAGTCTTAACGTTATGCAGTGTGCACAAGTAGTAACAAAGAGTGACAACTGAACTGAGTGGAGTTCAATCTAACAAGAAATATACTCACGATTTTAAAACTTGATGGGCGAGTAGCACGAGATGGCAATTACTACGTAAAAGCACATTGAATTCCATTCTGAGAAAATCTTAAAATGCCACACAATGTGCAACATTTTTTTTTCTGATCTGTGATTGATCGCTGTGCCATTTCCTGATTGATTGGCTGATTAAAGCAGTCTGATTACAGACTTGGAAAACACGATCTATTCTGAAATCATGCTGTTGGGTAACCATTGCATTGCAGAAAAGCACTAGCTATTTTAAAAGAAATATATATATATATAGCTTTGGCTATACCCCGAGAGTCGGCAAAGGTCCATTAGTATAAAACCTACAAACGGTCTAACACGCATCCTGCATTCTGTGTCATTCTTTTTGTGATAGCCTACTAGCAGAGAAAAGATGGCGGATTAAAATAGTAATGAGCCCCGTTTTGCTATAATATATATCAGAGGATTTCATTGGTAATTTAATTTGTATATCATTTTTTGACAGCAGATTACTAAGTTTATACTAAAACAATTAGACCTCTCGGACTCATGGACAACGAGTTTAAATATCCAATGACGCCATAAGCAGAATGGGCTACTGACTCGTAGTCCATTCTTCCTCGAGGTCTAATTGTTAATTATACAAATGAGGCGGTGAGGTTAATGAAGGGGCGTCTATAAATAGAATGTATCAATCACAGAATATCAAGGTGTTAAAAATAGAATATGTCGAAGGGGGTATAAATAGAATGTGTCAAACGCATTTTTTCTATAAATAGAATGTGTCAATCACTTTTTGATTAATCGCTTGAAAAAAAAACAAGCATGGGAAATTTGATGTAGTAATGGAAGGAACCGGATGTCATTTTATTGTCTGTAGTATTTTTTGCTTTAAATCAACCTGACTCATTCTATTTCAACTAACCTCTGATTTGCCCTCGACGGACTTTTGTTCCGACACTGAATCTCCAGTTATTGATATCCTATCGACCCATTCTATTCTTAGCGACTGACACTTTCCACATTCTATTTTTTACTGTCTACCTTTTGTTCCGAGCCCAATATTTTGTGTTTGACACATTTTATTTATAAATGCCTCCTGATAGGAATCTCCAGCTATTGATACCCTATCGACCCATTCTATTTTTAGCGACTGACACTTTCCACATTCTATTTTTTACCGTCTACCTTTTGCTCCGAGCCCAATATTTTGTGTTTGACACATTTTATTTATAAACGCCTCCTCATAGGCCCACCGCCGTATTTGCGTAATGGACTTTTGGACTTATGTCGATTTTCGGTGTATAACCATAGCTGCTCAGTACACTGCTTTCCATTTGGCAAAATCTAATAGCAATAGACCTCTTTACCTATATACGTCATAACTCGGTCACGTGGTCTGAAATGGGTAAACAAACATTCGTGGCCATAATAAACTGTGAAGTGTGATTCAAAAATGGTTCGCTATCGTTGCATTTTTAACTGTTATAATAACTCTACGAACTCGAATTTGTCTTTTCATGTGTTTCCTAAGGATCCTAAGCTTCGTAAGTTAAGTATTGATGTTATATCTCTTCGACTTTTAGTCGTACAAGTTCGATGACATTTGTCATCCATTATTTGTCGTTTTATAAACGTGATATTCTCTTTTTTTATAAAAACGCCTTTATTTTTGGGTCAAGGCTGAATATTCTTAAACATTTTGAGGATTTTAATCTCAAATGTTTTTAAAACGTTTCTAATACATATATACGAATAAAAATACCCATTTGGTCTACACGCTTTTTTATAAAAATACGATTTTTTTCACCGTTTAGTTTTTACAGGAAACAAAATTTGTCACTGCCTGCTATCCAGACACTGTATGTTTACTGATCTAAGCAAAGAAGGTACGAGCTTTGATATTTGGTTTAAGTACGTTGGTAAAGAAAAGAGAAAATAATGAGTCATGCAAATTGCTTTTGTAAAGTTTCTACGTATTTTACTCTAGTTGCAAACAATGTTGCACTATCAACTATTTGTCGACTCCATGATTTGATGCCGTAATGTAAAATAAAGTTATCGGCGATTCCTCAGCCTCGGCTATGCTTTTAGCATGTTCTTAAATTTGAGAAAAAAATAATGTTCTGGAAATTGTTCTTGTAAAATTTCCATGTATTTCAATCATTCTAGTCTGTGCAAACAATGTTGCACTATTGACTATTTGCCGACTCTACGATTTGATGCGGCCGTAATGCAACAAAATATAGTTATCGAGCATTCCTCAGCCTTGGAGGTGTTCACTATCAATCTCTATTAATCTTAGCATTGTTTTTTTTAAAAAAATTGAATCCAGCGTAAGTACATGTCCGCACGCTTTTCCCATATACCATATTTTTATCTAGTAGAATAAGTTTTAACTCAATAAACTTTCATTGATGCTTACCCGGCTTTACATGAACAATTTGCATTTGAAACATTAGCTAGCCTTACCATTTCTATTAAGCACACGAATTTATAAGTTATGACAGGATTTCAGTTACTTTTTAGGTCTATGGTTAAAAAATTTAAGTGGCAGCTAAAAAAACTGACTGTTATTATGGAAAGCCTCGGTTAATATTACTTGGTACATACATGTCTCCCCGAAATGCAGTCAAAGGTTTAATTCTAAAAAGATTGAATAACGTGGAATACGTCAGTATTTTTTGTGACAGAAATCTTTTTAAAATAATTGTGTGTAGGGCGATACGTAAAGAGTTCCAACAAATAAAGGTTATTTTTAAGTTTGCAAATTGCATTCATTTGATATATAACTATGCACTATATCTAACGTCCACCTCAAAATTGCTCTGGCGAAAGCCCGTGAAGCTATAGCGACTATTTCTCAAAAGCAAAGAGGGAAAAGGCGACATTCGCCGTTCGCTGGCTCTTATCTGAAACCCCATAACAGGCTGCGATAACAGCGAACTTTTACAGTAGTAACTACATACAAAGGTTGATAGCCGACAAACATATTTTGAACAAAATATTATATCCTTTTTTACCTAATTTTTTTTCACACATTTTTTTTAAGTGCTGCGTTATTTGATCATAAGAAAATTTTGGCACAAAATCTGGAGATTTCGTCCACAAGATGTTATCGTCCGACACAGGTGCTTTAGCATTCGCCATCTAGAATCTGTTTGTTTACCCATTTCAAACCACGTGACTACAAAAGTAAAGAGATCTATTGTGTCTTAATCTGTTTCGTTCAGTGATAACAGGCAATAACATAAACAAACCAGCTGAGTTATTTACCATCACAATGGCAAGATACGTGGCACCCTCTGAATATCTTATCAAGCTGCCCCCTCCAATTAGATTAACAATATACATAGAGATAAACATAGTTCCTCTAATACCAGTCTTTGGGCTGCAGCCAGCATGACCCATAAAACAACGCACACCAAACCTCCATCTGAAAAGAATCATTTTAATAACACATGTTAAAATAAAAAATTCATACGGAACAAGCGATTCTTTTAGCGTGCTCATTCATTCCAAAGGATTTGGAAGTTAAAAAGATATTAAATTAATCAAACACTCAAAATGTTTCTTAATATTGATTGGCCTAAAAAGTACGAATAATTCTATCTCTATATTTTATACAAGTTTGTGGTTGCCAAATAAGGGAATTTGACATTAATGAACATATGAACGGCTTTATTTATCCTGCTAAACCAATCAGCAAACTATAGAGATAGCTGGCAACAACTGGTAATCTATACAAAATTAATCTAAATGGAATATATTCATGTATGTACAACAAAAAATCATGAATAGATAAAACACGCAATAAATAAAATAAAATAAAATAAAAATTGCTAGAAGAAAAAATTGCGATAAAACCAAACGTTTCTTATCCATCTGTGGCCATCTTCAGTGTCACTAACATCAAAACTGTAATACTGATCAACGATCAAAATAAGTAAATTTGCATAAAGTGTTATCGAGGTGTTAATGTCAAACAAATTCTTTTGCACGGATAGAATCTGATTAAATGATCAAGTGAGATCTAAACTGACTAATGCAAAGCATTTTTTGACAAGACAATTGAAATAATTACGGTATCTCGATCTTTAACACTTTGAAGCACACATTTAAGTAAGTCTCTTGGGACTTTGTTGGAATGTTCTCCACACCCAAAACACCAAATTGATTCTAGGACTACTACTACTTCTGAACCGTGGGAAGAAGAATAAAGCGTCACGTAGATCACAAAACTCAAAAGGACACTTCAAATCACAATTTCAAAAAAAAAAATCCTCGGCCAATTTAAGTAAATCTTTCCTTTTAGGGCAATCTAAAAGACCAAAGTACCCTGTAGGAAAATAACTTTAAAACAAATTAGAAAACACTACAAAAAGCATGTTTTTACATAGCGTAGCTATTATCACATAGAGAACCGTGAGGGAGTTTGAAGCGTGTGAACGAGTGTCTACCTATTACACTCGTGTCAAAAACTACTCGGCCAAATTCAATACGTTTACGAGTAATGTTCCTAACAAACATTAAAATGGAGTAAAAATTAAAGATTTAAACAAACGTTTTCGAATATTTTAAAGGTCAACTTCAGTGGGTGGAATACTATATACTGTGTTATACTGTGTTGAATACTGAGTTGTTCAAAGGCTGGTTACCTTTAATTCTGGGTTAAGCAACAGTTACAACAGCAATTTCGTCTCTAAGAAAAGGTCTATGGTAATGGTTCTTATAATATTCTCAAGCTCATTAATAATTCATCAAGTTAAAAAAAAAGATTTCATAACTGTGACCATGGTTTGGAAATGTGATCTTAATTAGCATATATTTTTGCAATTTTATTTCTTAGTTTACTCCTTAATTTTAGTTTCGATTGAGAAGATATATTAAACGCTCGAGACAGTGTTTTGCGCGTCGTATTTTCAACTCTCTTCTCGGTGTTTGGAAATGTGATGAAACACTGTCTCGAGTGTTTGATATATTTACTAGTTACTGTTTAGATTTTCCACAAAAAAGAACATTGTTAATCCCCATGCAAATTATAACTTAAAACTGTCTCTGTGTAATGTTGAAAAGAAGAGCACAGACTTTCCATGTTTCTAGCAATAACCGTGAATTTGCCGCAATTTTTGTTGGCACCAAGCATCACGCATGAAGCGACTTTATTCCCGCATTTTACAAACTTAATTTGTTCAGGTTTGTTCCTGTGACTCAATTACTCCCATTTTAGTTTTCTTTTTAAAAAAACGCCACTCAATTACTCCCATTTCAGTTTTCTTTTTAAAAAAACGCTACAAACATTGATACTCAATATCAAAACTAGATGGAATACTGAACTAGCGGCCGAGGTGGCGTTACACGATCTAACTTTTAACTCGACTTTTCGCGCAACGATGTTGGTTGCGTTAAAAGTTGGCGTGGCATGTTAAACAAGCCACATTTCTCAAAATTCGTCATTATGTGTTAAAAGTTTTTAAAACCATTTCAAAAACTCGAGGAGCATTGCGCAGCAAAACATTGCGCGAAAAGTCGGCTCCGGTACCATGTTATACGACACGCAACTTTTAACGCAACATGGTTGCGCAAAAAGTCGCGTTAAAAGTTAGATTGTGTAACACCACCTTAAAGGTGGGATG
>JAOBAY020071676.1:0-11681 GCA_025331085.2 Zoanthus sociatus | reverse complement strand
AAATCTTCATTATTCAATTATGTAAAACGTCATTATTCATTTATGTAAAACTTAATTATTAAATTATGTAAAACTTCATTATTCAATTATGTAAAACTTCATTATTCAATTATGTAAACGACAAACATGTAAACTGATAACTAAATTATCTAAACTGAAGCGATAACGTAGATCAATAGGTCCGACTAATTAGTTTTACATCGAGCCCTGAAGCAGGAAAAAACAGTCATTAGAAAAACGATTTAAGAAAAAAATAGATAAAATAAAGGTGCCTTCTACCTTCAGAATATCTCCACCAACTTCAAATTTTATTGACAACCCTGAGGGGTATTATTTTCTGATTTTTTGTATTTAAAAACTGGTCTTAAATGTTTTTGCTTTCGGCATTAAAAAGTCTTAAAAAGGTCTTAAGTTAGTTGGCTCTTGAGCTGCAGAAACCCTGCAATAGCAAAGATGTTACAGAATTAAACATTTTTAAAGTAGTCTGTCTCTAACTTTATGGCATAATTCAAAAAATTAACTGTGCAGTTTTGTATAAAGCCCCCAGGAACAGGCAAATCCTACCTTGCGAAAGCTGTGGCCACTGAAGCAAATAACTCTACATTCATCTCAGTATCATCATCAGATCTTGTCTCCAAATGGCTTGGTGAAAGTGAAAGGTCGGTTTTTGAGATCTGAGTCAATTATAAGCGTAGAGCCTTATGCCCATCCTAACGAAACCGTAACCATGGTTAAAATGTGTTTAATTAAAGAAAGTATCCATTCATACTACACCTGCGCGTGACTAAACTGGGTTTAAACCATGTTTAACTAAACTACCTTGGGTATGTAGTTTTAAGGTCGTTTAAAAATGGTGGCCAAACACATAGAGACCCGTAGGAGAAAGACGGGACCCTTGTACTCTTGGTTATTTGGGGGGAATGAAAACAACCAAGAACTGCTAACAACATGTAGCAAAAATAATGGTCTATTTCTTCCCAAAGTGCTTGCGATCTCAATTGAGCCCAGACATTTTTTCGTGATGTAAATGATACTAATAAAATTTAATGACAAAGTAGATTTCTTTTGCCACGTTTATATGCCACAATACATCTCTTGGGCACGTCGACTCTCTTTGCATTTCTTTCGCTGTCCAAGAATCTTCTGACTGTTGTTAAAATAGTCTAAACCTCAACATTGTCCGCCATATTTGTTTACAGATTGTTGAATTAAATTTCTACAACGTTACCACCACCATTTTTGTAGGGGAGTTTTGACAGTAAGGCTTATGCATTTAAAACTGTAATTTTTCATTTAAAACTGTAAGTTGAAGGGGTCATGGAAGTATGCCATCAAACAACCAATTGAGTGTATTTTATAAATAGAACATGGAGTTATTCCAGAGCTCAACCAATCAGTGTTTAGTATTTAAATCCCATCCAAGCACTTGGGATCATTCCGAGGTTAAACCAACAGATTTATGAGATAAATATAGAACATGGGACTATTCCGTGAGGTATCAAATAACAGTGTTTCGTGTTATCTTCATTTGATGACACATCGTCTGCAGAAGTCCGGAAATCGATTTTCACAGTCTTAAATCAGTTATAAAAATTATTGAAAGTTACGAAATCTTACGATATTTTGTTTATCCAATCCATTGAATATAAAAGATATTTTTCTAACAAGTTGAAGGAAAAATTCTATGCAACATTTACTTTTCCGACTCCTCAGCTGTACGTGAGATCGTAAACATAGCCCGTGAAACGCATACAGGATTTGAGTTTTTATTTCCTGTGTTCGTTTCCTCTTTCAGTTAGAAATAAAAATGTTTTATTTTTTTAATTTTAGAATCAAAAAAACATATTGCACTATAAATTATTCATAGCTTTGATACAAGTATTTTGATCTATCCAAGCACTTTGGGATCATTCCGAGGCTAAACCAACAGTTTACTGGATAAATATAGAACATGGAACTATTCCGCGAAGCAGCCAATAATAATTTTTGTTTCGTGTTATTTTCATTTGATGACACATCGTCTGCAGAAGTCCGGAAATCGATTTTCACAGTCCTAAATCAGTTATAAAAATACCGACTCTCCTTACAAAATCTTACGATATTTCGATTATTAAATCCATTGAAACAAAAAGATATTTTTCGAACAAGTTCAAAGAAAAATTCTATGCAACAGGTTTCGACACTTCGACACTTCGGCTGTATTTGAGAACATAAACATAGCCTGTGAAACGCATACAGAAATTTGAGTTTATTTTCTGTGTTCAGGGGCATAAATTCAAATATGGCGCATTAAAAAGTCAATTAGCGGGCCTAGATTGCGCCCGTGTCCCATGCCATTCCCACAGAACTTGTAAAGATCTCCGTCACAATCGCTTGCAATGATAGATTCGAACAAAATTTTTCTTTCTCGTTGGGATAATAAATATCATTTCAAGATCTTTGTTTTTGGCGTAGTTTAGTATTTCTTGATAGTTGGCAGTAGAATCTGAAGGTTTCGAGCGTTAAATTTATTCTCCGGAATTAAAACACAAAAATTTTTCGAAGGTGACAAAAAATATACCAATTAATGAGAATGGCGTCAAAAGTATTTTGATATTAAATTCGAATCAATTAACTTTTGTTTTAAATTACAAAAAAAACTTCTCTCATAGCACATTAAAATGCGATTGATAGTGCAAACTAGCTAAAAAGCAGTTTTACCTTTTGAAAGTTTGAGCTTTGACTTTGTCGAGCGTATAAACAAGTTGTCAAGACTAAAAATTATGAAAACTTTCAAATTTATAAATACAAAGTTTCCACTGAAAATTTGCAACTCACGATCCATAGTAAAAATGCAAAATTTGTGAGTTAAATCTTGCTTATGTATAAAAATAACTGCATGCTAAAGTAATTTTCTATCCAAGCACTTTTTCGAGTTTGGATAGAACTTTTTTACAAACTGTCAGCCTCCTTTGTTATTTAATTACTTATTTTTTGGTGGTACTCTGTGTTTCGTTGAATCAGATGTAAATGCAAAATGTGCATGGCCCCCACGAAAGTCCTAAATCCTTTGTTTTACTACTTATATACTTATATACGAGTTATTCAGAAAAACTACATTACTAAATCGGGATTTATCGAACACGATTTCAGACCTTCTAACCCAATTTTTTTAAAACCTGGACATTAGTATTTGAATTCTGCCAAGACTGGGAGATTCATCCTCAAAAAGAGAGAAACCAAAAAAAAGTATTAGCAGAAATAGCATATATATCATCAAAAGTTCTAACAACTCGCGGGCTCTACGGAGATTAGGGACGGACCATTAAAAAATAAAGGCGAATGGGGGTGGATTTGGAGAAGTTTCTTCGTTGCATACTTTTTTCATGCTTCAAGATCTTGTATGGAGTTCTTTTTTTTTAGAATATATACGTTATCCAAATTATAAATCTGCTTCAAAAGAAAAGGCCTGGTTATGAAATGTTGTATTTAAGACTCTGCAAAAAAAAAAAAAAATGTTTCTTTATTCCTATTTAAATAATATGATGCATTAAAGAACATTTTCTGCTCAGCCCTCCCCCCTCACTTTCCTGATACATTCTTTCTTATAATCTGCCCCTCCCACTCCCACTTGAAAACTCGCTCTGCCATTCTTGCAGTCTCGCAGACTTGCTCTGTTCACTTGGCTAAGCTGCCTTATATTTCAAGATGTTTAGTCCTGATCTATCACTCTTTCTTGTGGGCAGCATAAGCCTTTCATTTGGGAAGCCAAGAGGTCAAAGCACAAATTTGGAAGTTTAGAGTACCTAAAACGCGATTTCCTGGAGGTCCTCCGGCCTGTTTTATATACTTTTGTCATGCAGTCACTTGACTAACACCGTAGCTAGAATGTTTTGCTGAACAATCAATATGGACACAGTTGTTTATTTTGAGTATATATTTTCATCTTTTTTTTGTTTTAAGCTTCAGTGTAATGCTAAAAATAGCAACCAGTATAAGTGTATGATAAGAAAGTCTATCTTTTAATAAATGTTTGAATAAACGTTTTTGGCTCATTGAATTTGGGAAATGGCCCATAAATTTCAAAAATGGCCCATTGATTTTCAAAGAAACGGGCCACTGGCCCATGGGCCCTTTAGTCCTTCCCAACCCCTGTCTTTGTTAGGTTTATGGAAAGCTTATTTAAATTGCATCAGTTATTAATTTTCACCAACTCTTGATTAATAATGGTCTGAAGTTCAACAGCACTTGCAGAGGAGGCGAAAATGTTTGTATCATAAGCAAAAATAAGAAAGGACACTATATCAGAAGAGTTTGTGATAAAATAGTTTATATAAAGTAGGAAAAGTAAAGGGCCTAGAGTACTGCCTTGAGGGATTCCACATACAATTTCTCTCATTGGGGATACAGTATCCCCAATGGCAACATATTGTTTTCTATTAGTTAGGTAACTAGTGAACCACATAAGTGGAACATCCCTAATGCCATATTTTTCAAGTTTTTTTTTAACAATATGCCATGATCGACCGTTTATCAAAAGCCTTGGCAAAATCAAGAAAAACCCCACAAGTAAAAAGATTGTTATCAATAGCACTTTTAAAGCTGTCTGTTATTTCAATTATAGCTTGTTCGGTAGATCTTCCTTTTCTAAATCCGAATTGAAATTCACTTAGAATTTTATATTTTTCTGCGTATGAAATTAGTTGTTTATGAACTAATTTTTCAAATATTTGAGTGATAGCAGAAACAGTTGATATTCTTCTTTTGTCGATAGGGGTTACTTTAGAGATTTTTAAAATGTCAGGTACCTATCTTTGATCAAGAGAATGGTTAAAAATTAACGCCAATGGCTCACTGATGTAATAATTTGCTAGTTTTATGCATGAAGTAGGGATACTTAGAGTAGATTTAGCAACTTTCAGGTTATTATTAAATCTGAAACTTCATGTATACAAATCCATCTGAAAACAAAACTATCTGGCATATTCTTTTTGAAATATTTGAGTGGGTCATCAACATTGCATGCTGGGTGTGGTGATGACAGTTTGGATCCTATATTAGTAAAGTGCTCATTGAGTTTATCACATATATTCAGCTTGTCAGTAAAACACTTATTATTATAACTAAGTTTAGGTATATGTGGAGCTTTGTTTTTTTACAGTTGATTAAAATGCAATTTGTTATCCATGGTTTCTTCAAACGTTTTCTTTGTGAATTTGAAATTTTCTTTAAAGGAGCATGCTTATCAGTTACTTTACTTAATGTGTGTTCAACATTTTTCATGCTTTGATATACATCTGGACTCACACGAGTCATGAAGTCGATTTCATCAAGATCATTAATAAATTTTTGTTTGTTAAATTGGGAAAAATCTCTGTAATATTTTATTTGATTCTCTAATGGTAGCTTAGATGAGAATGTGCCATAAACAAAACAAGGCAGGTGGTCGGAAATATCAGCTACACATATACCAGATTTAGTAACTTTCTCAGGTGTATTAGTATAAATATGGTCAATGAGGGTCTTGCAATGGTATGTTATTCTGGTAGCTTTAGTAATTAGAGGCATAAATCCTGAGCTAAAGAGCATATTAATGTTACCAGCTATATAAGCCTCCAGGCCTAAGCTATTAATATGGTTAAGTTTTTGATTTAATATTTCAGTAAAGATATCCAGCTTACCAGAGGGGTGCCTATAAATACAGCCAACTATTACGTTTTTTTGCCTTTGTCTAGTTATTTCAACAAAGCAGCTTTCTACTCCTTCCATGTTAAATTCCAGATCTTGTCTTCTCATAAAGATGACATGTTCACGTATATATAGACCAACCCCCTCAGCATTTGTTGGTGAGCTAGTGCCAAGGAAGTTGTAACCTGGGATACAAACATTTGCCCAGTTGTTATCAAGTAATTTGGTTTCAGAAATAGCAATTATACTAGGCATTTCCTTACAAAATTAGAGAATATCATTTAAAAGGGATAGATTTTTGCTGAGACTTCGGGTGTTACAATGCAAAAACAACACCTTTGTTATGAATTTGTTGAAAGTATTTACACATCTGTTTTATATCATAATAGACTTGGATTCAATATTTAGATCAATACCTGATGACTTTTCGCTTAATTCATTCTCTTTGTCTGTATTTTCTAGAATATTTCTTAAACTTTAGATTCAAGCAGCGACTTAATAGGTGCATAAACCCATATGTCTATCTCTTTCAAGGAATCCCTATCCGATAGACTATGAAATGCGAGCTCCGATTCTTCTGGATCCATTATGCAAATTATATCAGTATTAATTTAAGTAAATGTGTCAATTACAAATCTTGCATGCCGATTCTTCACAATGGTAGGTTTCTCGAAGACACATAAGGTTTATTGACTCTTTCAAAAATTCAGTCATGTTAATAAATATTACATTATATAAATTTGAGTACTTAGCTGGTGTAGTCACTTCCCCTGGGTTGGTTTCGGTTCTGACTTGTTTAAGTTCATTTTGCGTTCGAAATCGGTGAAATCGTTCTCTGAATTAAACGTGTAGGTTCTGCTGCTATCAGCCTGCCTCAGGTAAAATTTACCGTTATTAGTCCAGATGTATTTCCACTTTAGGGTCAGGCTTCTTCAACTTATTTACTGCGCCAAAGAGTTTCTTACGTGCAGAAGTGAGAGACTCCGATACGTAGATTTTGCTGTTATTCGATTCAACAGACAGATTGAGCTCCTGTAATGAAAAGAGGTTACAAAGAAACCCAAATTAATCATAACCAAACATTAAAAAAATACTGTCTAAGAACTGGTTTTTAGTCGAAAACCAACCACACTTAAACAGGATCTTCTTGCAAAAAAACAATTATATCGTACAAACGGTCACGCTCCCTCAAAGATATGCTTGTTAAAGCGAAACTTTAAAACACTACCCAAACCAAACCCGAATGACAAATAAAACAAAGGAGTAAACCTAAATACTAACGAAGTCTTGTAGGCCTGTCACCCAACGATAACATTTCCCTGCCTGTTGTGACCTAACTCCCGTTTATAAAAGTGCAAAATAACTCGAGATCACACAAAATCGCCAAACCCGTCTTTTATGGAAATTCAAAGCCATGAAATATGTGTTAACAATTTCGATTTTGGTCCAAGTTCCGTTCAGTGTCATAGTTTTAGTTTAGTTTTAAAACAGTTGAGCTGCACATTAGCTGAAATAAATGCAGACAAAAAATGACTTTAAGAATTCAGATGAAATAATTAAAGTAAAATAAATACTCTTTTTCTGCGAAAAACGGCGAGCTTCAGTTCAAACAAAATACTAACTAGCAAATTTTGAGTTACTTTCGTAACTTCATTACCATCCCATAAGGTTGGAAATTTACGCTAAGTATACGACGCGGAAACATAGCATTGCATTTCCGGTGCTGAGTCAAGAAGCCAAGGAGCCCAGTGAGTCGACTTTGATGAGCTACCGTCACCTCAACAAAATCGTAAGTCTAGCAAATCACATGTTTCCAGTAAAAACGTAACGTATTTGGCCGAGGCTTGATAATTGAATGAATCATAATCAAACCTGTTGTTGCACATAGATGCCCTCAGGCTTTTTATTAGTGAAGCAAAAAGATGTTTTGGCTGTAAACGAAACCAAACTAAACACCAATATCAGGGATCACGAAATGTATTTGCTTGCTTTTGAAGTTATCCATAAAGATCGAGTTAATAATGGCAGAATTGGTGGGGGTGTATGCATTTATTTTCAGAGAGAAACATTCCAGACATCTGTTTTGTGAAAAGCAGAGTTACACCTTCAGAGAAAGTGAATGATGAACCAAGGGAAGTTTGGATTGCTATCAATAAAAAATGGGACAGTAACATTTTAGATGCATCCAAGTTGATAGGTCCAAGAGAACCAAGATTGGTTTTGTGGTCCCTGTCTTACTGATTACTGCAAATTTGTGAGCTAGTTAGGCAATAACCTTATCGCAAAGGTATCCAAACTATATGCTGGATACACCAAAGTTATTGTTGTGTTTTCAGTTCTACCTCCCCCGCACCTTCCCCCAACCTCTCTTTTGACAGCATCAAATCCCTGTAAAATAGGTTTACAATGAAAATAATATGTATGTATAAGTTGTATTTTCAAGTAACCCCTTCCTTAAATCAACAAAAACACAAATTAACCACTATGTTGCAATCAACTTTACTGAGAGTAAGTTATAACATGGCATGTTGTTTGATTTTAAGCATAAAGACATTTCTCAAATCACCTTAACTTCTTTTTGATGAAGAACAAACTCCTACCTCCAACAGCAACAAGTTTGTATTTTTCCCTTGGTATATAAAATTGATATTTAGTTGTTTCAGTAGGTAAATACAAGTAGATGTAAGTAGAACGTTCCTCTTTAAAATAATATCTTCAGGTCTAAAAATACTTTAGTAGCAACTTTTTCATGTTCACTTTTTTATTGCATTGTTTTACTCATAAGTTTGAGTATCTGGGTGTTTAGAGACAATTTAAGCTTGAATATAATATGTGCTTTAGGGTGTTTGTTTACATCTCTTTTTAATTGTAAATATATATCATTTTACGTTTCATATAAATGATTTTAGACTGCTCATTTTAAAAAAATTTTATGCAGCATTTAAATAAATGATAATCTGGGTGAAAGTCATCTGTATGATGGCTCACCATACTCCAGATAAAAACTGTTGTCATCGTCAGTGACACCAACTTCCATTTATTATAATGGCCACCTGATTAAATTAACTCATAAAGTTATTTCAGGTGTCCATCCAGTATCCAACTTTCCAAATTTTGTCCTCTAAAAACAACTGTTACTTTTTCTTTTTCTATCAGTCTATGTAGAAACAAATTGTTGCTGTTGTTGAAATAATAAATTAATATAATAAAAAATGAAATGTAAACACAAAATGTTTTTGTACTAAATTTGTGGCGTTACTGCTATTTTTACTACTATTTGTAATATCTAAATAATATTAACAACTTCAAAGCATATTCACCTATTAATTCATAATGTGGTACAGTTATAGTAATGCTTCAATATTCTTGGGAATAAAAACAAGTTAGTTTGATCTTCTATTTTCCATCTAAACCCTACTTCAGTTTCCAAAAATGCAAAGCTAAACACAGAGTGGCTTTTGAAAGTTTGTTAGGTAACAAACCACTTTTACAATGTCATCGATTAAGGGTAAACAATTTTAAAATTGACAACTTTCCACTAAGTATGGGGAAATTTTTCAATCTTCTAACGGCTTGTTTTACTTAGATTCGTAAATTGACAAGACATCTAGTGTTTTAACCGAAATGTCAGGTACGGCACTGTTTCCACGAGATGCATGGTTTTTCCTCATTCTTAAGTTTTTGCACGGAGTGGCACCTTTATTCTCTATGTATGTTTTAAGTAACCATGTCGGGTGGGAATTTTGTTGTGTAGGTTTACCATCTACAAATTGATTTGCACATACATATGTCCCTTTCCCTGGATTGCAGTCCTTCTTTAAATCGTCGCGACCCTTTCTAATTTTGTTTATCCAAATAGGCCTCTTTGAGGGATTTTTTGTAAATCTGTAAAAACTTATTTTTTTAACATTGGAGTGGAATTTGTAAAAAGAATGAATCTGGAGTCGTTGTTACAGCCTCTGTAATAATATAATACAATTTACCTTTATTTGCATTTCATTCTTGTACAATAATGAATTAAAATTTTTTATATTTCTTTTTGTCTAATTATGTTTACATTCAAAATGTGTAAGATCAAAAAGAACATGTGGCTATTTAAGGAAATGCCTAAGGTCTAAAATAACCGTGAGGTTTTCAAATTAGACACTAGACTTGTTATGTTTTAATTATTGAGCATAGCTCTCAGTCAGCAACAAATGCGGGCAAATAAAAGCAAGACAAATAGCAACAAAAAGAAAAACATGAACAATTACATATCAATAAAAACTTAAAAGGAGGAAAAAGCAATGATAAGCAAAAAATTAATTCAAAGCAACTGTTTTGATTGAAATAGTTCTTTCACTTTCAAGTTAAAAGTTTTAATATTTTGCATTTGTGGTAGGTCAAGCCAAATATCAGTTGCCATTGAATATACTGTACGTTTACCAGCATTTGTTCGAAATCGTGGCTTGTACAAGTTATTTTTTGAAGCGAACCTAGTATTATAGGAGTGTATGTTTTTAACATACTGAAAGTACGGGTTGACGATTACGGGTAGTTGTTTTTTGTCCCAATGATGGAGAAATTTTAGAGTCTGGAGTCTGCAGACATTGTCTATAGTAAGAATATCTAATAAGTTGAAAAAAGGTAGTGGAGGCTTTATATGGATAGATAAGGCTATAAGATATTTGCTTGAGTTGTTGAAGTGGGAGAAAATGTCGAAGTTTTAGAGGTATTCCAGTGTTTCGAGATAGTCGAGAACAGACAAAAGAGATACTTGATCATCGATCATGACACCCAGGTATTTGATATGATCTTTTTGTTTTAAGGGATTGGGTATGTTTTCATTGTTTAGCAAGTTAATTTGTAATGAGCTACAGAGCCTTTTGTTGGGTGCTTTAATTACCATGAAGTTTGTCTTTGTTAGGTTTATGGAAAGCTTATTTAAATTGCACCAGTTTTTAATTTTCATCAACTCTTGATTAAGAATGGTATGAAGTTCAACAGCACTTGCAGAGGAGGTGAAAATGTTTGTATCATCAGCAAAAATACGAAAGGACACTATATCAGAAGGGTTTGTGATGTCATTTATATAAAGTAGGAAAAGTAAAGGGCCTAGAGTACTGCCTTGAGGGATTCTAAATACAATTTCTCTCATTGGGAATACAGTATCCCCAATGGCAACATATTGTTTTCTACTAGTTAGGTAACTAGTGAATCACATAAATGGAACACCCTTAATGCCATCTTTTCAAGTTTTTTTAACAACATGCCATGATTGACAGTATCAAAAGCCTTCGCAAAATCAAGAAAAACTGCACAAGTAAAAAGATTGTTATCAATAGCACTTTTCAAGCTGTCTTATTTCAATTATAGCTTGTTCGGTAGATCTTCCTTTCCTAAATCAGAATTGAAATTCACTTAGAATTTTATATTATTCTAGGTATGAAATTAGTTGTTTATGAACTAATTTTTCAAATATTTGAGTGATAGCAGAAAGAGTTGATATTCTTCCTTTGCCGACAGGGGTTACTTTAGAGATTTTTAAAATGTCAGGTACCTCTCCTTGATCAAGAGAATGGTTAAAAATTAATGCCAATGGCTCACTGATGTAATAATTTGCTAGTTTTATGCATGAAGTAGGGATACCTAGAGTAGATATAGCAACTTTCAGGTTATCATAAAATCTGAAACTTCATACGATACAAATCCATCTGAAAACAAAACTATTTGGCATATTGTATTTGATATATTTGAATGGGTCATCAACATTGCATGCTGGGAAATGTGCTGACAGTTTGGGTCCTATATTAGTAAAGCGCTTATTGAGTTTATTACATATATTCAGCTTGTCAGTAAAACAATTATTATTTTACCTGAGTTTAGGTATATGTGGAGCTTTGTTTTTTTTTACGGTTGATTAAAATGCAATTTGTTATCCATGGTTTCTTCAAACGTTTTTTTTTTGAATTTGAAATTTTCTTTAAAGTAGCATGCATATCAGTTACTTTACTAAATGTGTGTTCAATATTTTT
>JAOBAY020071665.1:0-11683 GCA_025331085.2 Zoanthus sociatus | reverse complement strand
AATTTTGGGACCCCTCAATTTTGGAAAAGACCCCCAGTTTTGGCAGACTGGGGGTCCCAAGGACCCTTGATATTCAGAGCTAGTGGGAACACTGACTCCAGCACCAGAGCTTATCCTATAAAAACATAATGTTGATATGATAAAACACCACTTTCTTGATAATAAACTAACCCATACTAGCTTCCAGCCATGAGAGATCATCCCGTAAAAACACAATGTCGACATGTTAATTCAATTATTTGTTGATGATAAACTAACCCGTACCAGCCTCCAGCCATAAGAGCCCATCCTACAAGAATACAGTGATGACCAAAACATTTTAAACCTCGAGTCACCTGTCTAATTCAAGTGTTTTATGTACTTGCCATTGCACTTCAACACTTTATTTTTCTTACCAAATATTATTTAATGATTACTTAACTGATTGAAACAACTGTTACCTTGTAAACCGTTCAGAATGCTCTCTTTGTTTCTTGATTTCTGGAAACACCTTTTCATAGAACTCCCTAACTCGTGTTTCCTTGGCTCTATGAAAATGTGGAATGAACATTTTTAATAAAATTCAAGACGATATATGTCTTTACAGCAGACATGGAATCAAACTTTTAGTTGCATGAAATTGAGCAAAATATAACTCAAAACTATGTTCCGTGATAACAAGAGTGTAATGAGGAGTCATATATGTATTATTCCAAAAACGTCCAATATTTCATGACTTACTTTCTCTTCGTATTATTCTCAAGTCTTTCTAGCTCAAGAATCCACGCCTGCTTCAGCATCTTGTACTGATTGCAAAGCTTTCGGTTCTAAAAGATTTGATGATTAAATGTAAGAGCTTGTTCTTTGAAAGCATAGGAATGAGCTTGTAATTAATTATTCAACCGAGGAAAAAAAGTTACTGTTTAAAAAAAAATATATGAAAAGAATAATAAGTTATAGAAACTAATGAAGTGCTCAATAGAATACCTTTTTAACTTAAAACCATAAGACATCAACTATTTCTACAATACCCCAAATGCTACTACTGTTACCACTACTATAATTACTACTGGCAAAATACTATATGATGTGCCCAAGCCCTATTTAAAACTAAAAGGCAGAAAAAAATATAAAAAAAAGAAAAAATACAAAATTATGGTTATTCTTTAAAATATTTCAGTCATAACCTCTCATGGAAATTGAAAAATTAATATATGGAGGGGTCAAAATAATCTGCAGAGGGTCTGCAAAACTCACAAGAAATAATGTCTCCCACATTTATTCTAAATCTGAGAGTAACATAATTCTACCGTGTGTCATCTCAATGAGATTAAATTTGCAGTTACCTAATAAAAGACCAATAGATTAACTGGTAGTGACCTTGCTGTTTGTTTTACCTTTAATTCTTTTGCTTGTCTTCTTAGCTGAAAGTACTTTACTAACTTGGTTTTCATTGATATACCCCTGGGAAACACAAACAGTTCAACATGTAAGGGTGCTGTACAGGAGGGTAACGAATTTGAGTCATGACAACTAAAACACTCTCATTCATTCCGACCAAGGAAAACATTCCGAAATGTTAGTTTAACAATGTTATTCACCATCATGGTGTAAAACTTATAAATTTAACAAACTAGTGGTAATCAAAGATTAGGAAATGCGTTCTATTGGATGTAGTGTGATAATGGAAACTGGATTGTGTGAAGAAAAGCAAATGAAAAATTATGGTTATGCATTCTTAGCAGGTTGAGCGGACTTGTATTTTGTGCTAATGTAGTTTAGGAGTGTTACAATTCGAAACGTCTAACATGAGGAACCAAGGAGCACATGCAAAGAAATGACGTAGTTGATGTATACGAAAACGAGGCCCAGAGCCCCTGAAAAAAACAAGAAGGGCGGCCAGTTTGTAGTCTGTTTCACTGATTCACAAAAATTCTCGATTTCTCGCACCTGCGAAACTAAATTAGCATGCATTCTTGTTCTCCAAGAACTCAATTATTCTCAAATACATCCTGCTATGTATACATCTGACTTTCTGATGTTCTTGCTGAAATGAAATCTTAGAGTAATTACACATAATTTCCTTCTATTCTAGATGGTAACCAGTTGTTTTGCCCCATGATGCGTTCACATGTGAAATGCAAGTTGTCATTATAAAAAGTATCTTTGAAGCTTTGTAAACAATTAATTTAATTGTACATAAGGAAAGCCAAGGAAAAATTTCAATCTTTGATGAGATTCAAGGTTGTGACTTTTTGCAATATTTTACTGATACAAAATGTTAAGGACAGAAAAGGTGTTTTTGGTATATCATGTTTAAATTTCCCTTCAACGTAAAGTCTTTTCAAGAATCAGATGAATGTCCTGTTTAAAATCTAACCTACAAAAGAATCTCTTGTCCGCAAAACGTTTTAAACATACAAACCAACTTTGGCTAATAGCTGTTAAAATGTATATTTGTAATCTTGAATAGTTATACCTTAGAAGGTTGTAGGATAATTTCAAGTTTTTGAGTTCTTCAAATTTGACAGCACTTTTCATTCAAAAGTTTCAAAAATAAGTTTATTATGTACTGTTTTAGGAATAATTCTAATACACCCTCTTGAACATCTGGCTATTGTCCATGAGCAGTTAGCTAGAATTGGAACTTAGTTTGAATGAAACCTGACAAAGTTTTAACCTATATTTCAATTTGTTGGAAGATGCAAACAAAGACTTTGCTGGAACAGTGGTTTAAATACCTCTCTGAAAATAAAGTCTAATCTAACTAGGCAGAACCAATTGTAGACAGATTAGAAGGTTTGCCAGTTATATTGGGAAAAATAAAAAATTCCTATCCTGTAACCTTAGTTACACAATTGCAATTAGCTTTAGGTGAATTGATAATACAATCATATGGTTATACCTAAATTTGTGAATTTAAAAATTATGCTGATATTACTGTATATTTCTCATCACAGTTTTCAATTACAAATACAATTAACTGTACTTACTTTTTCAAGTTCTCATGGTAAACAGGTAAATCCGAAGGTTGATTATAGAGTGGCTGCAATGAAAACAAGAAATGAAACACATTATTTCTGAATTATAATTATACAATGCCTTTGATCTACAATGGCAGAACCATGCTGTGAGATACAAGTTACAGCATTATATAGAAACCATGAAGCCACAGAAATTATCATCATTATTATCAATAGCTTCTCAGCCATCATCCAAATGATAAACACAATCCTATCAACATTATGCCTGACCAGCAGTTATAAATCAAATTTCTTGACTGAAAAAATACATATAGGGGATATTACATGGTGATGTGAAGATGCAAATTATATTTTCAAGTGGAGAAAACAATAGACAAACTGAGTCAAACCAAAACAATAATAATAATAATAATAATAATAATAATAATAATATTAATAAGTTCAGTTTTATGTAGTGAATTTTACCATGTGAATTTGTTCAACTGCACTTTACAAAGAAAAGTTGACTGGCCATTTAGAGACTTAGATTGCTGCAAAAGCAGCCCACAAATATTTTATATATTAACCCTTGTCCTGCTAAAAACGATTTCATATATAAAGTAAAATTGTCCTAACTTTTGAAACTGTTAATGAAACCTTATTAAATGACCATTCATTTTCTTTGTCTTTGCAAGTATAATCTAGAAATGTCTATGGTTTTGACTAAGTCTGAAGTTTTTGTATTTTAAGAAAATTAAAATTTTTGGTTTTCAAAAATCTAGCATGTAAAGGGTTAAAATCGCCACCATTTATGAATAAGGTCTATGCTTTTGCATCATTATTGAGTTGGGATAATTATATAAACTGTGTGATATGATTTAAATAAATTTTCACACTTACTATACATAAAATAATAATTAATAGCTGTGCAATAAGTTACAACTGACAACTTTTAAAATTTAGAGTGATAGTATCAATGTCATTACTCGGCCACTTACAAGTAGAATGGTACAATGTTTATAGTCTGAGCTTTTTCACCTGATGTAATGGCAGCCATGTGGGGTTGCAATGCCTATTGTTTTTTGTGTCTCTGGGGATTGTGTGAAAACTCTGTGCTGTACTGGTAAAAATTATTTGAGATTTACAAACTAAGATAACTTTTCAAAAGAACCCGTTTTCGAACAATTTAGTTCATTTGGTTCAAATTTGTTCTATATAAAGAGAGCCATATATTTTACTGCTTCAACTGTGATTTTATCCGTCCCCGATAGATATATATGCCGTTCATCTCCAGGCAAAAACTATCGTTCAGCTTACGAAAAAGTAACAAAAATCACAGAAAACAGCACATTCACAGAAGCGAATACGACAAATCCGTTTAAAAACCTTTGTGAAGAAATATAATGCAAATTTTTGTGTTAGAAATGTTTTTTTACCATTTAGTGTGACCTCAGTGAAACATATACGGCAACCGCGCATGCGCATGTGCAATTACGAGCCATCGATACGTAACATGTTCGAGGATATTGATGTTCTGATCTTAATACATCAAAGATCTGTTGGAATATTGGAGAAGTTGAGAAGAGATCGTCACATTCAGTTCCATTCCCCCCCTCGAACCTCCTTAGTTTCCCTGTATCTCCTATAAATACTTACATACTACTAACTTAAAGCCGTTCTTAAAATTCCCAAACGTCAAATTAGTTCGATATTTGATTCCAAGAATTTTAAAATCCAAAATTACAAAAACTGTTATAAATTATCAAATGAATATATATTAGTACCTACCGTTTCGTTCGCTTTCAACTCGCAGTCGTCTAGAATTTCTACACCAAGTCCAATGTCCCCAATGCGATTCTCAATGGAATAAGGTAATTCAGACCTAACCGGCAAATCGATTGGATATTCATAATTCTCTATGGAGGATATTTCAGTTATCGTTTCACCGTCCGAAAAACAAGGGAGCCCAACCATCGCGGCCTGTTAACAGATGGAAGCAACTGAAAATCAATAAAGGAAATGGAATAGGAAGAAAAATTTATTTTTTCGTTTTAACAAAGAGAAAGAAAATAGTGACTCAAACCAGTTCATAAATATTCACTTTGTGTTTTGGTATTTATAACCCTGTCGTGCTAAACCAACCGTGTAATTGCTACCCCACACTCCTTACATCCCGTCCGCAATAACTGCCCATGGATATTCTACTCTGAGCAAGATTTATAATCACATTTGTTTTGTGGCAATCAAGTAATCTTGCACTCGTGTTATTTTTACCTAACATTACCTCAACCCGAAGCTAACGCTTTTTCAAAATTATAGTAAATTAAGTTAAACTTCAAAGTATTTTCCAAAGTTAATGCTATTTACCTCGTTTATTCCCGAGCCAGACGTTGCGCTGGTCTCCATAAACGGGCTTCTCTCCCTTGTAAAGTAATTTTCCGCAATCCTAGAGGCGACTAAAGTGTTAATTTCGGTAACCAGTCGCTGTTCCACACAGAGCTGTGATAATACGCGTTACCACGCGATGATTAGATAAATAACGGCACATGATTGGTCGCGTTGCGACTTTTGTTTCATCTTAGTTTATTCCTGTTAAAATGATCTAATACTTTCATTTAACCGGGATTAAATCCAAAACATTTTCTCCAAGTTTGCTTTTATCTTTCTCCAGCAAATTTAGCTGGGAGCTTTACAGTAGCTCTTTCCGAAATTACTCTTGATGGTTCGTTAACAAGCTGTGATCACGGCGGGTAAATTAGCATTAACTGATTGCATTAACAGGTACCAAAGTCCCCTTGTAAAACTGACAGGTTATCTTTATTTTCATTGTTTAGATGCTACCAATGGAATGTCGTAGAAGAAACGAGAAGTGTCTTTTGAATTTTTTTTTCAAGTTCCGCGGTTCAATACAACAATTGCGTGTTTATTCTTCAAGTCAGCGATTAATTTTTAAGATTTTAACCAAAAGTCAAACCTTGCGCTCATCTTTGCAGTTACGTAACAGAAATTTCTACATAACTTGTTAAGTTCAGTTCTACCCATTTTTAGAATATCTAAAAGCAAATAGAAAAGAAATCAGATGCGGATACTCTGGTGCGGTGGCTCGATGTAACAATTTATCAAATGTTTGAAAGAGTCTCCTCTGATTTTGTTCATTGTCATGTATATAAGTTGAAAGTAATAGCGTGATCGACTGATTGATAACAATTCACTTACCCGACGGCTTTGCTGCGTGTAACTGAGTGATCTAAATGCTGTTTTGTTATACGCCTTTTTAGACGCCTTCTTACTCTTTTTTATATTTCATTTCTTCACTGTACCAGGGTGCAGACGGGCGAAAGGTTACGTGACACATAATCAGAGGATCATCATGGTCCAGAATCATAAAAAGTTCAGAGTTATAAAGCTTTACCAATTGTGTTACATCATCAGACGGATTAGATAAAATGGGAGATTTTTCAATGTCCTTCATAAACAAATTGATATAAATCGCTTTTTAAAATTTTCCGATAGGTGCCACATTTTCTTTGGAAACAAGGTTCTTGTAAAGTTAATATCACATGTTTGAAGATACGCTTTTCAACGGAACCAGCATACAAATTAGCGTAACTGAGTCCCATCTTGTTGCATGGTTTTGTTGAAGAACTTATCTTCAAACAATAACCCGGCCCTAAACCCGAATTCTTTGGACGCTACATTGATGATTGTTTTGGTGCTACATCTTACTGCAAACCTGACCTTGAATCATTTATTTCTTAGGCTAATTCTTTGCACCCATCATTTGATTTTACTTGGGAAATCAGTGAGACTTCCGCCAATTTTCTTGACATCTCGGCTAGTACCACTGACAATTTTCTCACCAACCAGCGTTCATTACAAACCTACTGATTCTGATATTTATTGTATTCATCCTCTTCTCCCAAGCATACCCTCAATTCTATTCCCTTTTCACAGTTTTTACATTTAAGACGTCTTTGCAGTGACAACAACGATTATTTTAATAGATGTGTTGAGATGCGCTCTTTTTTTATTAACCGACAGTATCCGATAGCTATTGTTGACTGCGCTATGCATAAGGCCCTTTCTATTAATTGTATTACTGCACTTTTTTCTCCCGAGATACATGCCGCTATTGGCTAATGGCCGCATACCGTTTACCATAACTTTTCACCCGTCAATAACTCCATTAAACCATTGTTAATCGCAATTTTAATTTACTCAATTCTGATTCCAGCACTTCTAATATTTTCAGTCAACGCCCGCATTTGATTGCAATATTTGAACTTTTTTAGTTAAAGGAACACTGCCTTCTAATAAAGAATTTGGACTTTTCGTTGTTCTCACAAACGATGTCTAACATGTCTCTTTGTCGCTTCACGTACCTCTGTTATTGTCTACTCTTAATATCATCGGTCATTTTGATTGCGCAACATCTAATATTATTTGTTGCATTCAATGTTCTCATTGCAAAAAGCTATATATCGGGGAAGCTGGCCGCCGATTAGGTGATCGCATCAGAGATCATCATTATGACATGCGCAAGAACGATCTATCTAAGCTCGCCATTTTAATTCTTCTAGTCATTCTATTTCTAATTTTGTTGCATTCGGTCTTTCTCTCATCAACGGCGGTAACGGTTGTCGCAAGACTAAAGAAATGCGACTAATTCACGCTTTGGGCACTCTCAATCCCCACGAGATAAATGAACGCTTCACTTTCTGTTAACCATCTTGTCGTCCTGGAATTTTTTTGTCTTTTAACATTTCAGTTTTTCTTTTTGTTTTTTACATACTTATCTCATTGTGTCATCTTGATTTGCTTTACTATACATAACCACGTTTTTATTTATCTTTCATGCATTCACTCCGACCAAGGACTCCAGTCCGAAACGTCAGATAGACAAAATTCTTTTCACTACGGTGTAAAATTTATCCATTTTTAAAATTGTTTCTGTAGAAACACAGACGCAGCATTCATTTATGACACCAGTAGAGTAGCCAATCAGAATATAGGAAGCGTGTTAGAGTGTTACACCGTTTGGTAGATTCAGTATATACTAAAAACCTATAGTAACATTAGACACTAACGGCATTTCCAATACATCCTACTATATCTACAAACTGAAATCAATATATTCTCTCTTCATTTATAGGTATACATATAGTAAATAATTTTAATATATCAAGATGTAAAAACATGGAATTTTGAATAAAATTTTAGATTCTGTTTTTGAACATCCAGGGTTTGTAAAGAGTTAACCAAGAGACTGGCTTCCCGAGTTTTATCATAATGGCGATCTTGTTGTGTATTTATGTTCTGTGTATCTATGGTTATTATGTAGTGTGATTCGATTCATTTTATCGAAACTGTTGTTCATTATTATATTTTAAGTTTATATTTCCCTCTATAATTGTGTTTTACTGTTACTTGTTTATTTGTTTTGTTTTGTATTATTCGTGTATCCTCATTTGCGATTTCTTTAATTTGAACTATTGCAGAAGAGAATAATCAGGATTATAAATAAGTGATTTCAATGCTCATACAAGCCGAATTTTTAAAGCTCTACACTTGCTGAAATTTCAAGATATAAAAAACCTTCAGATTTCTCAGTTTATGTTTTCCATTGGTAACAACAATCTTCCTATAGATTTTCAAGATATGTTTACCTTTAACAATCAAATTCACAGTTATAACACAAGATCAAGTAATTATTTTCACGTGCCCCGTACAAGAACTAAACTTCGCCAATTTTCTATAAAATACCAAGGTCCAATAATATTTAACTCACTGAACAAAGAAATTAAAGAAAGCATTTCATACTCTTCATTTACCAAGAAACTTAAATTATATTTGATTTCAACATACTCTTATTCTAACAATCCTAATCGCATCATGTCACACTTCATCATACAGTATATATAATATTCTATACAAAAAGGAAGAGGTCTGATATTTCAAATAAGCCCTACAACGTCTTATCAGATCTCCTCGCCATTAATATATACCTTTCTTTATTTGTATTAATATTATACTGTGTAAAATTGTATTTATTGGCAAATAAACTGTTAAACAGTTATACTGTTATTTAATTTTTTTCAGCATTATTCTCGTTGTCTCTTCAGATTCCTAATATCGGCAGCCCATGGGTGCATTTGTAAACAAACTATACACACATCCAGTAATTAACCCATAATTATTTCACATTCTTTTCTATACCCTATACTACTCCACCTGTTTCTACTCTTCACTAATGCATCACTCCACTATTACACTATTTTAGTAAGTTCCGTCGTTATCTAATCTACTCCCCTCTATGGTAGACTACATTGCAATACTGTGATCTACTTCCTCTACTCCACTATAATGTACTGTACCCTGTTGTACTCCACTGTACTGTATTGTACTGTACCCTACTCTACTCCACTGTACTGTACTGTACCCTGGTCTACTCCACTGTACTGTACTGTACCTTCCTCTACTCCACTGTGCTGTACTGTACCCTGTTCTACTCCACTGTACTGTACTGTACCTTCCTCTACTCCATTGTACTGTACTGTACCCTACTCTACTCCACTGTACTGTACTGTACCTTCCTCTACTCCACTGTACTGTACTGTACCCTGTTCTACTCCACTGTACTGTACTATGTTATTTTTATTAATATTATTATCATTATTATTATTATTATTATATCATTATTATTATTATTACTGTACTGTACCTGGATCTAGTCCACTGTACTGCACTGTACCCTGCTCTACTCCACTGTACTGTACTCTACCCTGCTCTACTCCACCCTATTTTTTTTCACACTGCTCTATCCTACCTCTTATATCCACTACTCAACTACATCACTCCAGTTTACTCTAAATTATTCAACACCTCTCAACTTTATACAAAGGTATTTTACTTTCCATTACTATACTGTACACTACTTTATTCAACTGTACTCTACGCTACACCAATTCAGTTAGTTTTATCAAACTGTTCAGTTTAAAAGTCTATTGGTTGTTCTCAGCCGTTTAGCGGGAGTATTGCGACGTCTCTGGGACACTCGTTTTACAAAACAGCCCAGTTTTCCGGAGAAATTCGTCTCAACAATTTAAAGAACTTACAGATACGATCTGTTTTAGGTGGCACTGTTAAGAAGAACATGGGATCTACCGGCAGATTAAAACCTACAGGGCTGCAGGAAGATGACATTACAAGGATCCAGAATAGATATGGTAAGTGCATTGATAGCTTGTATCTTAGCAGAAGTAAAGTAATGAGTAAAGAAGAAACACAAGCTAAGGTGTTCGACCCTGCTACTCAAGCCAGTTAGGGCATGGGTTATGTATACAATGTAGCCCGGCCCTACAACACATTGTTTAGTTTTCTCAACGAATATTTGACGGTTTGTCTTGGATTTAGAAAGATATTATATCTGTAAACAATTTAATGTAAACGGGATCACACCACGAACCTAAACGGGATCACACTACGAACCTAAACATGTTTTTGGCCCAGGGAAGGGGGTAATCTATTCATTTTTTGGGTACGTGTGTGCCGCCCTCAGCTCAAAATCCTTACCCTACCCAAGACATACGAATGTTTAAAATTTATACCCTACCCCAGACCTTTAAGTCAAAAATCATACTCTACCCCTAAAAAAACATGCGTTAAAGCTACCTAACTGTACCATTTCCATTAGCGCCCTTACAGGACTGGCGTCACCCCTGTACTGGTCGTTTTGCGTTTTTTTTTAATGCTTTAGATTTTATTTCTCAACACCAGAAACTGTATCCTATCCCAGACAAGTATATCCCTAACCCATGCCAAATTACTTACCCTAACGCAGACCTCAGGTAAATATGATACCCTATCCCAAACTCTAGAATTCGAAAACCATACCCTATAGGAAGGCACGTACCTGTATAACTCATGTGGACGAGTACCTCCCCCCTGGATGAGGGGGACGGGGGGCCAAAAGGCATGCTTTTAAGATATTTGAGCTTTTTAACAACTGAAATGGAATCGAAATAAATGTTATTTTTGCTCGTCTCTGGTTGTTAAGTTGTTTCAAAATGTAGACCAGACCAGAAATATTAATTTTTGCAAACAAATATGTACTTGGCTATTCAAGTTACTAAACCAATTTTATTAACACCAAGTCTTTACCACGGTGGAAGCAACATCGTTATGAAAACTGATTGTTCTGGTTGCTTAAGCAATTTAAAGAAATGCTGAAAAAAAAGCCTAAACTTTCGCGCTAGAACGAGAATCAAACCAGCACCCCACATATCCTACGAACAAATATTATCATTATATTCTTTTTGTTATTAATTCAATTCAGAATTTGAAAATATTATAAAGAAAAATAGTATTTTGGTTGGCTGGCCTGTTTAGCCCCTTTGGTTATTTCAGGCAAACAACACCTATCAACTTCTTAACAGTATTATATCTAAAGACAAAAAATATAGCAATCGTGCAATTGAGTTGTCATTGTTGTTGCTGTTATTGATACCGGGGATACCGGCGCTTTGTTTCCACACCCAAAGGCATTTGATTTGCTTAAAAAATATTTTTCTAAACATCGTCACAATGGACAAACTTTTGGCTGCCTCGCCCCTATTTTTTAAACGGTGTATTATTTACCTTTTTATCACCAAATCCTATCACTTAAGAGATTGACAGATGTTAGTAATAACATTGACATAACTCTAGAATCGAGAAATGTTCAAGTTATTATATGCGTGTCT
>JAOBAY020071655.1:0-11684 GCA_025331085.2 Zoanthus sociatus | reverse complement strand
GCCCCCATTCCTTTTTGGTACCGACCGCGCGGCTAATTCCTCTGACAGAGTTCCATGCATTTGATGAACGCGCTTGGATGTTCGATCTCCCCGCAAAGAAAAAGACTGTTTTGCAGTCTAATCTAATAAATCAGCATTTTAGATATTTTTCCCCTAAAATTTTAAACCTAGTTCAGTACAAGTCATCGCAGGAACAAGTATTATAAAAGTCTGACCATCAAAAATTTAAAATGCCCGTCATAATAAGATATTGTTAAACTCTTGTGAAAAATATATGCAATACACCGAAACGACTAGACTTGAAAAAAATTAAATATGCATGCAGATGAGCACAACCCCCTCAAACTATTTATTGGGTATTTCTTTTTTTTTATAAGAATGCACTTTATCAGAATATTGACGCTGAAATTGGCCAGATTTTAAGAATATTTTAAGAATAATGCTGCATGAGGATCAGATTTTGTTAAAACTTTAATAATTAATTACATGCATGCACTGTAAAATGCACTCTTATCCCAAATGGTAAAGCCATGTACAGATCTATTACCTTTGAAACTCTTCGATACCACAGTCATTTTAAAAACGGAAATTCCGTGTCACCGATATTCCCGAAACTATGAATAATCGTAAGAATATTTTCAGCCCAAAATCGGCCAGAACGTAAGGATGTTGTTTCTAGGTCCGAGGCTGGATTTTCTTAGTGTAGTCCATTAATCGTGAGCCTGGTTTATCGGTTGCTTTCGTTTACCTAATAAATACTATCCATTACTTTGCAGTATTAGTGCAGATACGTCAAATGTGTTACATGGCTTCCTTTGCGATAATCTAAAGAATACAGAACAGTACTCCCAGCTATTAATTCCTCTATAATTATGCTATTTAAAAAGTTTAGTTTATAATTATGCATGTGCAAGCTTTGAATTAACTTTGGTTTCGCTAAAGTAACCCTTTTAATTTAGCAGACAATCTCAATTATCTTAGTTAACTGCTTGACGAAAAAAAACACAATGTAATTTAACTATGTTCTTTTTTGCCAGTACATTACTTTATGCATACACAACTATACAGATACATAAACTAATAAAGCATAAAGCTAGTGGAATTAAGATGACAAATAATGCTCAGAAAGGAATAATTATATAAATCGATATCTTAATTTCAGTTTCGGGTACCTATACACTTGGAAAATCATCCATGTTTATCTGAGAAAGGTGCTTCTTGCGAAAACTAGAATATACTTTAGTACTCTTTTACTAAGCCAGGCAGTTGAGGATCAAATTCGTAGGGATATTCATAAAACAAAAAGACACAATTGCTAGGCCTAGGGTTTTTTTCAATTTTCAAACTTTTAGAACAAAGAATTAAACAACTTTGAGTTATCTAAATCTCTTAGCTGTTGGAAAATTCAGTGCGATCGCTAATAACAACAAGACGCATAGCTAATTTACAAATAGGTTGACTTTATCTTAAACGTAACAAGCGAGCAACCTGGTTTGCAAAGCGCCAACGCTTGGACGAACTACCCACAATAATGTTCTTAAGAAAAAATACCCTTTTGGCTCTCTTAAAAACGAGCAAACTGCGAAAAATTTTCATTTGGAGACAAATCTCACTAGTAGTAGTAGTAGTAATGCAAGATACAATCATTAGCTTCAATACTCAAAACGTCGTTCTCGACTTATGCTCAAATCAAAAATAATGACATTTATGCTGCATAACAGTGTATAATGAAATCGAACTTATATTCGGTAGTCTGGAAAGAAAATTGTTGGTTTATAGGATGCTTTTTTTAAAAAAAACAGAATGAGAGATATCGTAACTCTCAAAATGCATCATTTTGGGATAAATTGCTGCTATTGAGTAATTGTTGCATCAGTTTAAAAAACGCAAATCTTTCTTTCACCGTTCTACAATAGAAAACCAACAAACCTATAGAATCCTTGAAGAATCTGTTTCTAGTCTTTCTGCCGCGGATTAATGAATTAAAACAATCCGCAAATAAATGTTACAACAACCAATTCAATCATAAATGCTCATGTTGCAATTTAGAGATTAAATTATGGCGATAAAGCAACCAAAATCATAAAATTGAAGGCGAATCATTTTCGGATAAATCAAACACTCCATTAAAGTCGGCATTTCCTGAGCAACAAGAGGCTGTACATTAACTTTCCAGTGTTACCTATTAAGTGTTGAAAGAAACATAACTTTGTGTCAACTATTTCAGTATTATAAAGAGGATAATATGATTAATGCGTTTCAAAAATATAGACTATTTCAGTATTTGTGAAAATTGATCATTTCTCTAAGTCTAAACCTGTGGTTTCTATATTCATATTCACCTGAGGGTAGTAACTTGAAACAAACCCGCGATAGCAATATCATATTTGTGCCGAGCTTGGTGGAGTCTAGGATATCTAATGGCACGACAAATACATAACAACATTATCCGCCAACCAAAAATCTGTGACCACAAACTTGCAAAATTGAAAATTGCATCGGAAAACATCGTAAAGCAGGTGCTAATGCTATACCTATGGTAAACTGAGTTTGGTTATAATAATCGTCCTAGAAGAGCATTAGCAGAAATAAAAAGTTCAAAGTATAACTATAAAATTATTTGTTATTATCACATTTTTAATTTTCGTTAACTAAAATTAATCAAAATTCTTTTTTAATTCAATGGCATTGGGTACCCAATTCCAAACGCGAGAGCAGAAATTATATATATATATTTTTGGAACACGTGCTTCCGCGTTAAGTGAAAACTTGCATTAATCGCCCTTTAAGCGATAGGTTTACAAATGTTTTTATCTTAAGTTAAAAAAAGAACTCTTAGGCGGCTTGCTTTGTTCTTATTTTGTTTCTGATGTTTTTCTCATTTTAAATTCGTTGGAATTAGTTCATGAAAAGATGATATTGATGAAACAACTTACTCGAGAACAAATTCAGGGAACTTAACTCCACGAGTACAACAAATGATATATATTTATATATAAATGCAGTTGTCGTTCGAAGATAATTGTTTTGTGTAGAAACTTCACAAAAACCTAAAACGTTTCTAGTTCACCCAATTTTTATTCGATAACGAAACACTTTTTCCGTAAAACAACCAAACTTAAATTTTAGAAATTGCTACCTAATCTGGTGTTGAAATGGTATTAGTCAATTTACCTAAGCTGAGACGACAAAGATAAGAGTGTTTTAAAGCGATTGATGAGTGAAAAAAGATGATTATTAAAAGTTAGATTTAAGTTCTATTACATTAGAAAGTAACTACTACAGTTTTCGCTTCGTAAAATCACCCATCCCCGATAAATATCTATTTTTTTCCCCGTGAGGCATGAAGTGAATCAATTGCTAAAACTATGTAACTTCTTTCACTTGCGTTTGGACAAAAAATGTGTTCGAATAAAGACTCCTGTTGAGTCTTACTTTAAGCTTTACCTATATGCAAATGGCGTGAGTTAAGGTCACAAGCCTGCTAGGTTTTGTTCAAAACTACATTGCTTGAAATTCTAGGTTTTAAAAATGATAACCACCAACAACGCACGATGAAATTTAGGTCAAAATTTTTACCTTGGAAGTCAGCGTTCACAAGAGGCTCCACTTCAAAAAGTCAACAACTAGCGATAGCCGGAGAAGTTGAAGTTACGTGTTTTCCCTCGCCTTACATGCAATAATTGAAAAAGAGCTGAAAGTGTCTCTCTCACTGGTGGTTTACCTCTACCGCCGAAGGGCATTTACACGAAAATATAATCCAGAATGAAGACAATAAACTTCCAAATATTATGGCCGCCACGCACAGTAAACACGAGATAACAATTGAACTATTTCCCTTGAAAAGGTCCGGCTGAATTTTTCAAAAAGGAAGCGCTTGCTTCTTGTGGTCCAAACAAAATAGCAAGCAAATGGAAAAATCACGAAAACGACAACATGTTTTTTAAAACAACAAAACAACTGGCCGCATATGACCTGAGTTGACCTAATGATTTTGAGTCGCCAGCGAGCTTCCTAATTCGATATTACATGTTAGAAACCAAATCCATCTGGCAGACATTCAGACTTTTAGGCTAATCAGAAGCATATGGTAAATTCATCAGATGGTGCCTCGATAAATGTCACTCACGGAATTAAATTTATAACTTGCATGCATTTATTCAGTTTTCAAATCTACTTTTCATATGCAAGAAGTGAAGAGCAAAAATAAAAATTAAGATCAGTTAATTTTAAAAATACGTGCAACAAAAACACTGTTTAGTTCGAGAATAGACCATTTGCTTACTGCCAGAACCAAAACATGATATTTTTTCTCTTATATATAAGCAAACGAAATCACATTTTTCTTGTTAATTGGGTGGTAATCACTCGTACACCATTATTATATTACATTGCCGGGTTATGAAAAGCGTCAGAGTGCGGTAATTTCAAAATAAGCCGGCTACTTATTCAACAAGCGACGGCATTTTAGTATTTCAATCAGCTAACATAATTGTGGTTGAATTATGACTATAATCATGAACTATTTTAAGATCGTAGCTTCCGCTGCAGTAGCTGTGAATAAAACCTTTTTGAAAATAAAGTAATGCAATTCTACAAGACCCCAGAACTTACTCAATGAAACTGAAAAAAAGTACATCGAAATTCATTGATTATGAAATGTAGTGATATATTGAAAAGCAACGGAATGAAGATGCTGCAATCTGATTGGCTTAATGGCTATGCGGAGCTTGTTGAAAATTTGAACACTTCACTTGAATTGCATGAAAATTTTTCTTTTTAAAAATATCGTTTTTCAAATTTGCAAATTCGGTAGTTTGTTACAAAAAGGTTTGCAATTCAATAAAGAAAGTGATTTTCTGTTCAGTAAACAAAATAATTATAAAATAATTATGTTGATTTTTATATTGTTTATATTTGTTTCATTACAAATCACTTTGCTTAACAATAACATATTTTTATATGATTTTTAAATAATATAATGCATTCACGCCTTTATATGCAAATGAAAGCAACAACAACAAAACAAAAATAAGTAACCATCGGTAAAAACCCTCGAGTAAGAACCTAAGATTTTTAAATCTTAAATTCTTAAAAGAACCTGTTAAGCTAAAATTAGTAATTTAGACCCCCTCGATCTATGTAAGAACCTCTTTAGCTAGCCTAAAATTTAGAGATAGACTTGGATAGAATTGCATAAGGCAAGTTAGTAAATATAGATATAGTTTGATTGAGGTCATTGAGAAAATGTTTATAATATTTTGTTTTACGACACAATCATGTATATAAAGTTGTTTTGACTCAAGAACTTAAAATTCAAGTGAGAGTAGATCGCTATTATGGTCATAATAAAATATAAAGAGTCATTATGAATGCAAATTTAAGGGTGCTGATCACTAAAATCTCCTTAGCAACGACATATTTTTGCAAGAAATTTAAGAACCTATTAAAAACCTAGATAGTCTAAATTTAAGTTAACCAATTTTTATGTAAGAATCTGTTTAGGCTAACCTTGGAAAGTGTAGGTTCTTGCTCGTGGATTTTTACTGTATTATGCACAACAAAACACTGCAGTGTTCATTTTCGTGCTCTAACGTGGCTGAGACTTCTATTTTTGTGTAATTCTAGTTTTTTTCTTTGCGTTTTTTTCCTTGATGGAACTAAATTGCTGATGCGGCCAAATTTGCGAAACTCGTTGAAATTCTAACCCACTTAATGTTTTTGTTGCAAACTAGTATGGTTTTATATTGTCCTTTTCTTTAAGCTTGTCGAATATCAGTCATCTTCTAACTGTTAAAAAATTTCAGCTTTTGTCATTGATGAAAAAGCGTGGCTGAAATAAGAGTTAAATTGTTCAAATTACTGTTAATAGTATCGTAAATACAAGACTAATAATTGTTGCCACGTATATGATCAGATGGTTAAAACCTTTGCATTCTTACATAAAAATTACATCACCAGAGTATCTTAACAACTCCGCAGCCAAGCAATATTTGTTCATAAGTAACTAGGCCCTTTGAAGCACGAGGTCATGTGAAACATATACGCTATATTGGTCCGCAAAGAAAATTTGAAGAGCTCAGTTATCCTGAAAGAGTAATGCTTGTGGGATGTGGCATATGCATATTTTAGCCTTCTGTTTTTAACAAAACAAAAATAATAAGGAGTTGTTTCAAAAAACATAAAACTATAAACGAAAAAGATATGAAACGAACTATACATTTATTCTCATGACGTTTCGGGGTCGTCATGACTCCATTATCAAGTGAATTATACTGTTATTCTAAGGTACTAGTGTTTTATATACGGATAGCATAATTTGCATATAAGGTGTTAATACTTAATTAATATTTAAATAACTCAAGACTTTAAACTGATCATTAAAGTTATAAGCTCTTTTAAATGGTTGTAAATCCGGTATTCAGTAAACTCAGCAACATATTTTGAACACCATTTTTAGTTTACCGCACTAAAACTATTTATTAAACAAAATAACAACATAACATGCACGTTATCGACATATACAAATAATGGAAAATCAAGTAGTCGATTTTGTCCACTGAGGCCCACGCATTTCGACTTTCACGCCAAGATCTGAGCCGTCGAGCAATTAAACATTAGCCTCTGGCTAGAAAGAATGGGCAACCATTTCCTTCGCAACTGACGTTAAATAAAGTATTTATTATTATTTATTATTATTATTTGAATTGTGAGTAAAGGTTGTATATTAACAGCTATTAGTATTTACCAAAAGCAACCGTTATCCACATTCGCGAGCTCTGATTGGCTCCCTACGTAACTCGCGATATCCAAGATTAATATTTACCAAAAGCAACCGCGCGTTATCCACATTTGCGAGCTCTGATTGGCTCCCCTAACCCGCGATATCCAAGATTGATATTTACCAGAGACAACCGTTATCTATATTCGCGAGCTCTGGTTGGCACGCGATATCCAAGACGATTTGCTGATTTTGGTATACATTATATTTTTCATTGAAAACAAAATGCACGCTTTGCGTGTCGGTATATATCTACCGCTATTCACCTCCTCTCTGGGGGGATAATTATTAATTAGCAAGTGGTTTAAGTTTGATAGTTTGGAGAATAAACAATTTTCTGAGTCAGGGGTTATGGAGCATGAAAACATTTAAATCTAAGCCACACTTGTTTCCAAAAGAGGGTCCAACAGAAGGTACATGCATGTGTTGAGCTTGTCTCCTTTTGTTAGCTTTGCGCGCTCGAGAAAAGAGTTCGGTCGAATAATTTATAGATGTTGGGTTAAATTTTTTTTGTTCTGGTTTATTTTTAATCGAATGAAAGTTGGAAAACTAATCCATTGCAGATTAGCTCCCAGCAGACGCTGATATACTTAACATTTCAGCACTCCTGCCCTCTTCAGATCGCGCAAAATACCGGCAATCCAATAAACACCGTCTGAAGAGAGCAGGAATGCCAAAATGTTAAATACCAAAAAGACAGACACAGATAGGCGTAAAGTGCAAAGAAGAAAAGCCAAGAATGAAATTAAGATTCAATTAAAATTTAATTAAACCAAAAAGCAGAGAATTAAGTGTTTAATAGAGTTTTCGCAAAATGTTCACAACTTTATAGTTTTAAAAGACTTCCTTTCCTTTAATTATGTTCCATCGAAATATCAATTGGCGTAATTTTAAACCCGAGCTGTGAAAACATTGGTTCCCATCACAGAAACGACTGAAAGGCTACTCAAACAAGTAACAGTCCTCAACAATTGGATTATTTAAACTTTTTGGATTCACTACTATGCTGACTCGAGCAAGCATAGCTCTATCAATGGCATGAAACGTAAAACAACAACAATGGGTGCATACACCGCGAGTCAAGTAAATCAAATTTTTGAAACTGAAAATTTTTAAAGAGGACTTCTTAAGCTGTAATAGGATTATCGAGCAACTATATAAGTTACCAACGATCATGAAAGTCTCAAAATTATACTCAAATAATACTAACGACTCTAATCCGATTATTCCATAAATCAACACTTGATATTTGCCAGAAAATTAATAAAATGTTTTTGATCTTTTGTCCAGCGTCGAAAATAACTTGGTGTAGAGACATCAAGCAATTGTATCCTAGCTTATTCAAGAAAGTTATTTAATGATCAGTAGAATGAGGAGAAAAAATCTAATAATCTTGGCTCAACTACAATGTCCTTTTAGCATTGATTAAACAGCACAAGTCTGGTAAATCAATAATCGTTGAAAGCGCAAAATACAAATCCAATAAACTCCGTCTATTTAATTTTAATAACTAAACACAAAATGAGAAAAAAATACATACATTTGACCGAAGTTTTAATGAAGCAAGCTTAAAATGTTCATTCGCGCCATGTGAGGTAATTCCTGATAATCTTGGATTTCTGATCCCATGTACTAGATTCAAGATTTCACATCAGTAACTTCCCGATTCCAAAGAGTTTGACTAAAGGTCCCGGGTTGCGGGTAGCGGGTTGGATTGTACGGGTGCGGGTAGGTGTGCGGATCCAAAATGTCTCTAAACTTGTTTTTACTGCACTTTGAGTGATTGACAGCATTTTTCGCACAATCAGAGAAAAACAAATAAACAGTAACATGTTATGTTTCAGTAAAACGAAAAGTTACTAGTTATTTATTTTTCTCTAGTAGTTATCTTACATTTAGCCTTGTAAGTTAAATTGCATTTATAAACTTGGCATCGGTTCAATTATTACTGTGACAATGTCGAAATATGTCTGGAATAAAAATTATATTCATATATTTGTGTACAATAGCTTTGGCAGTTCTACGTTCTTGCAAGTTGTGGTAACTAGAAAAATTAGTAGTGGCGCTTTTTATGACACTTATTTGGGTATAAGAAAACTTCAAATCTCTTCATTTTCATCGAATATGACATTGTCAGTGGTTAGTTTCCGTTTTGAATTTTCTTTGTGGAGTTTGTGAAAACATATAGAAATATATGCTTTTTTTTATAAGTATCAGTACATTTTTCTGAGCCAAAATCGCGGCCTCCGCAATTAAATAATAATGTGGCGATATTCGTAGTCTTGAATAAGAAATATGGATTTAAGCTTATTGCATTAATGTCAATCACTCAAAGTGCAGTAAAAACAAGTTTACAGAAATTTTGTACCCGCACACCTACCCGCACCCGCACCCGCACAATCCAACCCGCTACTCGCAACCCGCGACCTTTAGTCAAACTCGATTCCAAAAGGTCTGTTTATAGAAAATTCCAAAGAGTAAGATTCCGGATTCCACTAGCAAATATTTTGCGATTTACGCATTCCACGAGCAAATGTTCCCTGGATTCCGGAACTTGGATTATTTTATATGGGCGAATTCATGTATGCTACACTGATAAATCAACCTGATGTTCCTATTAACGTCATTGTTTACGACTTCTACTTCAAACCCAGTCCACACGGATCTGATATCTAGGTAGGTGAAATTGGAGAGTCAGGTTGACCTAGTGGTCATTAGTCGTGCTTCCACCTCTACTATACGACTCGGAATCATTTCCCAGCCAGCTGATCTCTAGGTCTGTTGGACAGGTCTTCAAATTTCAACCAATCAGCTCTTGATCCGCAAACAGCTTCGGGGGTCCATTCTTGAAACGAAATAAATACATGACGTTTAAATGTTGTGGCTTTTATTGTGTTCAACTCAAACAAAAACATTTATTTTATTTCGCTTGTTGAGAATTTTACTATTCTCCAGGCCGGTTTTAAGGCATCAAATTTATTACTTTAAACGTGTTAGTTATGGTGCTATAGCGGCGGATAGCTGTTCAAAGCTCCGGGACAAAATAAAACTCTTACCGTGTGTCATAGTCATTTTTTCTCCTCGATGGAACAGGAACACGATGACTATACTCTTTTTTACGGTGGCCCATACAGGACATATTTTAAAGTATTATAATTCTCAAACATACTTTTCATTTTAAAAATACGAGTTGTGTGTCTCCCGAGATTTACAACTCGTATATTTACTTCAAAAATACGAGTTGTGCGTTTGCTGAGATTTACAACTCGTATTTTTACTTTAAAATAAATAGATAAATAAATAAATTAATAAATATTTAATGACAACTCCTATAAACGGGCTTTTCATTGTTATGTTAAAATCCCCCTCTCTCCCAGTTCAGAATCCCAACTAGTAGGAGGCAAACCAGTTTGCTATTTACAAACATGGTGAATCTGTCCCTGGGATCACAGAGGACAGATTCATTCAATAGTTCGAGTCGGGGATATCAACCCGGGTCTTTCGCATTCAAAGCCCCAACTCTGACCACTGTGCCAAGCAGCCTCAATCGTCAGTTAAAACATGGAAGTAAGAAATGAGGAAGTTAGAAGTGAGGACGAGATTGAAGGAGATAAGGAAAAATTTTATAGGCACGTACAAGTATCTTTCTCGCTCTTCTATGGTACACAATTTTACCACCCAGACTCAACTGGGACAATTATATTTGTGAGCCGACTGGGACGATTATGGGTGCGTTCGTTTGGGCCTATTCCGGAACAGGAATTAATAAAATAAAAACTTTGTCGGATTCGTATGGCTGCTTTTCGTGCGAAGTTACAAACAAAACATGTGCTTAGTGAAAAAACTCTTCTGAATACTAAATTTGAAACGAATATTTCATACCCCTAACAATCTGGAAGGATATTCAAAACTTCATTCTAAATCCGGAGTAGTTGGAATAGGCCCAAACGAACAGGCCCTATAATTATGAGAACTAGGCTTAAAAGAGCTGGTAAAAATCCACCTTGTTTTGTCAATCGTGTTCTTGACAATTTGATATCAACTCCTTTCTTTATGGATTTAGCTTTACTGAATTTATTAATCTGTTGTCAAGTTAAATAAATTTTAAAGAGATAATAACTAGCGGTAAACTAGTGTGCCGATCGAGCTGCGTTAGTGTTTCTCAAGAAACAATTAGTGATAAAAATGTAAATTACACACCGTGTTTAGTGGGTATTCACTTTTTTTATACGATGTATAATTTACATTCTTATCACTAAATAAATTTTCTCATAATAAATAAAAACTTACAATTGCAATGGGAAAATGCTGCAAGAACACCCCATATTTTAGCCTTAGCTGTCCTTTCTAAAATGTAATCTAGCTGTATGCCAAAATGAAGCCTTGCGAAAAGTTTAAGAAAAATTCTTCGGAGCAAACTCAGAGTCACTTAAAATAATTTAAAATTGATGGCAACTATGAATCCGCTCTGTATATCTTTCATAAATTTTTAGAAAGTTCTCTTCTGGCATGCTGACCTCTTTGTTTTGATGCAAAAAAACTTGGCGTCACCGAGTTCGTTGTTGAGATATGAGCAAGTAAAGCAAAAAATATAATGTATTTTTGCAGCATTTTCTTTTTTTCCATAGTAACTTGTCACATCAAGAAAACAAGTGCATCAATAATTAATGTTCCACATGGTACTATAAAATTGCTGTCAAATGATGTGTTGCTACATGGTGTCAATCCTAATAAACAAGGATTCAGGAAAGTGCTGAATTGGAAAATAGTGTAAGCCACCTAATAGGTCCAAAATTTTTACTATGTTCCGGGAACAAAATTTTTTTGGACCAACCCCCCAGTCATTTTATCACAACTTTCATATTTTGAGGCCAGTTTTGCATAAAAATAAAATTAAGCTTAG
>JAOBAY020071644.1:0-11684 GCA_025331085.2 Zoanthus sociatus | reverse complement strand
TTGTAAGATACACTCTTTTCATTTTATAAAAATGTTGTTTTTCCGGCCCAGGCTGAATAATCTTATTTTTCTGCTGATTTTAGGCTGAAAATATTCTTTTATTATTCTTAAATTGATAATATGTATAATATGCTGAATACTGTACATATGTATTACATGTTCTGTTCATCGAACTGTCATTAGCGTTGAATATTTTTCTATTGCTAGTGCAGGTGTTTTCGTTTTGTTAACTAGTTTCGCCGTTCGGGAAAAGGAATAATTTTATACGGTAAAATATAAAATTGTATTGTAGTTACAGATGTTTCAACACACAAAATTATATCAATCCTTTTCAAAATCTTTGCCTCGGTTTTATTCTTAAAATATTCTTAAAATTTCGCAACTTTCAGCCTTGATATTCTTACAGTAGTTACAGATGTTTCAACACACAAAATTATATCAATCCTTTTCAAAATCTTTGCCTCGGCTTTATTCTTAAAATATTCTTAAAATTTCGCAAATTTCAGCCTTGATATTCTTATCAATATATTCTTATAAAAAGAAAAGAATGTAACTCACTTAATCAGTTAATGCTAATTACGTTAGTTTATTTTATGATTTTGAGTTGAAAGTGAACTTCAAACTGCAACCATAAACTATTTCCGGTGATATGCATTGTTTTTTAAAAACCAATCAAAATTGCTATGCACACGGAACTTTAATTTCAATTATTTAGAGAGTCCCTGGTCTTGTCAAGCCAGTATTGCGAAGTTGGAGTTGACGACTTGAGCCGTCGAGGTACTAGATTGAAACGGTAAACACTAGATCAGATTGACCAAAAGGACCGCAGGCGAGGTTACACATTTAACTCATTGCCAGTCTTTTGGCAAGTATTATTCCTTAAGCCATGGTTGATTTGTGACTGGACAAAATCGGAATTTTCATAATGGCAAAAAATACGATATGTTCCATTGGTGGATACTTGCGGGGTCAATATTGATTGATTTTGCCTTAATTCTCCACTCACTGTAACACAAGCCAAAGGAAAAAAATCTCAGTAGTACTATCCATGAATGCGGTACATCAAAAAGATCTGCCGACCAATCAGAGAGCGTTCCGACCTTTCAATTATCTTGTTGCTATGGTAACCAAGGGATGAAAGGGAGCGCGCTGTCTGTCCAAGAGTTGACCTCATAGGGGTAGGATTAGGAGGAAGGGAAGGTGACCAAGCCGGAAATGACGTCATCGATGAACAAAACGTTTTTATTTTAGTATAAAAGGGTGCGCGGAGCGTTTCAAAGGTCATTTTAGGCGTAGAAATGGAAGAAGCGCAAGTGCAGGCAAAATTGCAGGTGTACAACAAGATTCTGAAATTGAATCGGGGTCGGGCGCGGTATGAGAAAGTATTGGAGAAAAAGACAAAGGAATTTGTGGAGTTGTCGAATGCGTATGTACGAGAAGATGGATGCTTTGGCCAAAGAATAATGTGTGGAAAAAGAAAAGGAGAATGTCTTGAAGAAAGTGAAACAATTGCAAAAAGAGATCCAGCGTTGCGAGACGAAGATCGTCAAAAAACAACAAGAAGCACGTGATCTGACGCAAAGGTTGTGAACCCTATAAAAGAGGAAGATTGATGAAAAAAAAAAAAAAAATCAGTTGAACAAGATGTGGTGCATGAAGGTTAATCCTAAATCGTATCTTTATCATCTGTTGCCGGTGATGGTGGAGACGGCGGAACGGGAGGATTTACATCTAATGCGTCGGATGACGATCCTTATTGGAAGAAACTCATCATATGGATTTTGAGTAGATGGATAAAAGGAACAGACTCTTTGAGACATTCATTAGTGTGGTAAAAGCTTTTGGAAGAAGAAGAAAGATGTGCTACGTGGAATCGAATCCTAAATACCTGGCGTCTCATCAGGATTATTTATTTCGCGTAATGCTCATTACATCGTGGCCTTCAAACATCCACGCGATCAAACGGGGATCCGTATCCTTTTGCAACAAATGTTTCCTCTGCATTGGCTTCAAGCCTTGGAAGTATATACGAAAGCCACCTCTCGTCCCTTTGGGTATTTGATGCTGGATCTACAACCAGCCGCCGACGATTAATACCGTTTGTACACCAACATCTAAAAAGACGAAGGATACACGCATACTTATAGACGTTAAAAAGCATGAGCCGTCGTCCCACGAACAGGAACTGCGACGGGAACAAGCACGACAATGACGTCAACGTGAAGGAGGTCAACACACCGATTTAAGCGACAGGATGGAATCTGAAGATACCGCTGTGCTCAATACCCTCCGAGACGCCATGCAATCTCCTGACCGTATTCGTAATGCCACAGGGGCAGGCGATCTTACACCCGAGAGACGAGAACTACTCCAGGATCTCTTTCCTGAGATTATTTTAGAACAACAACCGCTTGTCATATAAGTACCATAACGTCCTACACCTTCTCCTCGTTTAGCACGTACAACCCGTACGGCTCCAGCACCTCAACAGACCACAGTGGGGGTCGGTGGCACCTCGATTTACACGACCACAGGAATTTCAACGTCTATACGGAAGAATAGAGAACGATGACGATGACGAAACCTTACCTCCACCACCGTCACCTCCTCCGGCACCAACATCTCCAGTGAATCAAGGTGCTTCCACGTCTAGACCTTCACCAGCCCCTTTAGAGGAGTTCTTGGCAGGATTAAGTCACCAGGCCAACCAACGTCCTACCCCTAGTCCTGTGAACCTTCCCTGGGCTCCAGGATCTGCTGAAGATTTACGTCAGACCTTGGACCAATTACGTCAAGATGCAAACCAACGGTTACGAGGTCGAAACATTCATGCGGTCACGCATACCAATACCATCACCGCCGTGTATTAAGACGGACGGACTCCTGAAATACGACGTGCCTCCACACGAACCGCCGAGGGACGCACCTTAGCACGACATCGACGAGGACGCGGACGTGGATGAGGACGTGGACGTGGAAGAAGTCCCTCAACATGATTCCTTAAACAGTGTCATTTTTATTGGTGGTGTCATCGCCAAAATCATATCCGTTTGAAACGGATTTAACTCTTCATGAACGTGTTAACGGTGGTCTTATTGAGCGCTGGCACCGTGGTGGCCCCTCTGACCTCCAACCTTTGGGTGTAGGCCGCCTTGAGTTGGATTTCCATGGTGGTGAAAGGGATCATGGAGTTTCAAAAAGACGACCGTAAAGTCGTACGCCAAATGTTTAACGAGCCAGAATCCAAATGAACTGATCTGGACACATCACATGTTGCTCGATCTGGCTCCTTTGGTCCCCGACCACATTCGACGTCGTTATTTTGGTCAACCCCTCCAAGATTACCTCGACGGTATAAAAGTCCAAGCGTCCGGCACGACCCTTCAACTCTATAAGAATGGCACGTCGGAGACGACGACAGATCAAACGTCCGGTGAAACGATTACGAAGGGTTAACCTTCTTTTCTCCCTTCAATACGGTGGAGCCTTCGTGCCTCAAGGAGGTATTCAATCGTATCGACTACAGCATCATCCCCAACGTGGTGGCGATTTTGTCAAGACTTTGGAGAATTTTGGTAAAGGCTTGTGGAACAATACGCAAGGGACCCTCTTTCAATCCAAGTTCTAAGAGCGATATGCCGAAACGACGGGTGGTGAGACGTAAACGCAAAGGTCTACGCCTACAGCAAGGAGAACGAGGGTTACGACGTTACACCCCTCCTAAACGACGACAACGAGATGGATTTTTGTATGCGATTGCTGATGCCTTGGGTAGTGAGCAGGATAAAAAATATATCATAGCAAAAGGATATGGTAAAAGTCGCTATGGATTTTGGTGAAACACCCCAACGTACCTATAAAAGAGACGTGGTCCTCGACGACGTATCATTTTTCACAGAACGAACCAGCACTAAAAATGCCGAAACGACTTGTAATCAGACGTAAACGTCGACGCCTACAGCAACGAGGACGAGGGTTACGCTTTTGGACCTAAACTCAGTGCACTGACACGAAGTGTGAGAGGTGAAAGCCGTTCAGGGCTCAGTCATTTACGGAAAACCGTGCCAAAAACTGCCCGAACCCTTAAAAGGACCGTCCAGAAAGCCGCCAACAAGAAGAACTTAAAACGCTTGGGAACCGGAGCAGCCATTGCCGCCGGTACAGGGGCCATTAGCGGAGCCGCCCAACACGGTGTAAGAAATTACTAGGAGGAAACAAAGAATGACCAAAAAGAAAAGATATCCGAGCGAACGTTTAGAACGACAAGCTCCTTTTCTAAAGAGTTTGATCGATGCCAGCAGCCGACCCCGTCTTCGACAACAAATGTTACAACATACCAACAAGGATCAAATAAATGCGATCAGTGACGTTCCTCTCGATCCACCCTTGATGGCCCAGCTACGACGTTATAAAGAGCCTCTACGTCAACTAGGAAAACGCAAAGCGTCCGTCCATTAATTACGATAGGTACTCCTTGGACAAAAAGGAAAAATAATTTTGGCGAGGGGTGCACGATTTGTGCTGTTGTGTGTTACCTCCTTAACATCATGGAAGAAATTCTCATCATTCCTAAAAAAGAACTGGTCAGCGACGTCAACTATTACAAAGACGAACTGACAGGTAATGCCTGGTTGAACCGGGCCGGAGAACTCGCCGCTAAAAAAACAAGAGGCGACCTTAACCGACGAAGTGAAAGTTCAATGTGTGAAACCCGTTTCATATCAATTCTTGATAGCCAACAAACGCTTACGTCAGATTCCTCCGGCGGGTGGGAGTGGTGCAGGTGGTGAAAAAGACGACGAGGACAAAGATCTGGTGAGCAACGGCATCGAAAAATGGCTCAAAAGACTAGCCAAAACGTGCAAAGCCTCGCACCCCTGCTTCTACTACACCACGACCACGACCACGCTCGACCTGAACCACCCAGGGAACGCCCTCGACGTCCAAAACGCCCGACCCTCAACCCGTTGCCTCGAAGAAGATTTGATTTGATTTGATGAGGAGAAGGGCCAGAAACACCCCAATAGAAGAAGAAAAATACGTTCGCTAGTAGGATGGTAGAAGGAGCCATACAAAGTTTAACGGGTGGAAAAACCAAGAAAAAAAGAAAACGACACGTCCACTTGCTTTCACACCCTTTCAAACCCGATCCAAGACCCGGAGTATAAATACCTCTCAATGGTTAAGCTTCAAGTAATCATGGTCAAGCGTCGGAAGAGAACGAACCGTCGACGACGACGACGAAAACAAAAAGGAAAAGGTCTCGACATTCAAAAACTCTTGGCGAAACCCGGCATCGAATGGCACTTGCCAGGCTATCAATTTTAGGACCTGGCACCAAACTCGAGAAACGTTTGAAGAGGGGAGACCAAAGCATCAACCGGTTGGATCGTATCACCCGACAACATGACCTTGCATTGATTACACAGCGGCTAGAAGTTTGAAAGACAAGCATCGTGCCGATCGCAAGATAATTCGAAGCATCGAACGTTTACCAGGCCAAAAGACCCTTACAGAACACGCCATCAAGAAAATCATGCAAGCCAAAGTGGGATTAAAACTGTGAAAGATATTAATTGACATGACTATGTACAAGGACAAAAAATACAACTTGTTATGGACACTATGTACAAGGAAATAAACATGTTCTTTTACGAAAATGGATTTTTATTTATTTCATATTTATAACATCCATGGGGATTGACGCAATCTACCGCCCACGCTCTATACCTTTCGCTCTCACCGACTATCTTCATTTCCATTAAAGCCCTATAATGCGACGAACGACAAAACGACGACACACTCATTCGACGTAACGTATTCATAATCATCGACATATGCACTCGACACTTGCTCTCGTCACTCTGACACTCTTTACAATACAGACAGAGGCACTTGTTATGATACCTCACCCGCTCTTCATTCCACGCAATATGATTACACGGTTTATACATATAAGTATCATGATTATATTTATCAAAACATGAAAATGATGGTGATGCATCGACCCCCACACCTAGAACTTGTAATTGTGGATCACCTACAAAAATAAATTACAGGGGAATATAATCACGTTCTACACAGGGTGTATATCCTACAGACGTATTGATACCGTCAAACAGGGAATAAAGTGAAAAATGACAATTATCGTATTGCCGAAGATAACGGTCTTTTTTTCTATTGACATAGAGACAAAATAAGTGTTCGTGATAATACGAGCATCTCTTGAATCCCTCCAACAAGATCTGAAAATGATAAAGTTCCTCATTCAGCCTATTCTTATAATCATTGGAACTCTGGCTCTTACACCCTCTCGCATAAATCATCCCATAAAAAAACGGGTTCACTCGCAGAACACAAGCAGTACTTTTCAGGAAACCACTAAGTATATAAACAAATAAAATGGCTCAATCCTTTCACACACACACACACACACAGAAAATAATAGTGTCATCGTCGTTGGAAAACTCCCTCTCTTTTTCAACAAAATTCTTATGATAGGACTGCAGGAGTCGGAGCCTAAATAGTCATCAAGGACCTCCTCAGGGAGGTCCTCATCCTCATAGTGCTCCAACTCCTGCAAGATCTCCTCGCACTGCCCCGCACACCAGCCGCTGTAGAGAAATACTGGATGATACCACTACCAAAAAAAAAAACGAAACAAAACAATCACAATGTAAATACATAATCCAATAAACAATCAATACATTGCACACTTACCATTCCATGCTTGGCGGAAGGAGGGAGGGTGGTCATCTCCTGGTGGATGTCCCGGATGTGCGGACGGTTAGCATACTCTTTAGCATAGGCAAACTCTACCTCCGGACGTAGTTGGTCGGCCACCTCTTCGATGACAACGACGACGACGCCGATGACGCCGATGACGCGGATAACGCCGATAGCGCGAGGCGACCCAGACGAAAGATCATTGTCGTAGTCCATAATTTTCAAGGCTACGATAGTTATTTTCTCATTCAGGAGTACCACCGTCAAGCCCGAGATCTCGCTCAAATCGTGAATGGTGGTAAAGTGTTAGAACTGAAAGTCGGTAAACCTGGACAAGAAACCATTCGGTTCATAGACTCGATGTCTTTCTTACCTATGTCTTTGGTCAAGTTTACAGATACGTTCGGCTTTGACGAAGACGATGAAACTCTCGGCTTGAAGAAAGGATTCTTTCCCCACTTCTTCAATACCCCGGATCGTCAAACGTACCGAGGTCCTTTGCCTGCTCGCGAATTCTACCATCCCAAAGTTATGTCGAACGACCGGTACGACGAGTTCGAGACATGGTACGGACAACAACCCTCAAATTACGTCTTTGACCTGCCCAAAGAGTTACTAGAGTACTGCGAATCCGATGTCGGGCTTCTTCGTGCAGGCTATAACATGTTCCGTCGTGAATTTGAAGACTTAGCAGGCTTCGATCCATTTACACATACCACCATCGCTTCGGCTTGCTCTCGAGACCTTCGTTAATCCAGATTAGACCCCAACACCATCGCTTCTGAACCCGTCCATGGCTGGCGTCTCCATTCCACTCATTCTACAGCGTCTATCGAGTGGTTAGAGTGGCTATGACAACAACAACTAGGACGTCGTTTACAGCACGCCCGAAACAAAGGCGAACATGCCATTCCCCTCGGCAACAAGCACTACCAAGTCAACGGATTCGATCCTCACACGAATACCGTCTATGAATTCTACGGATGTTTTTGGCACGGTTGCCCTAAATGTTATCCCTTGGCCCGAACGGAGCGCCACCAACAACTCCAAGACCGTAACTTCGAAGAAATGAATCGAGCTACTCTTTACCGTCAGCAGCGATTACAAGCTTCGGGTTATCCTGTCTGCAGCATCTAGGAGTGCGAGTGGGCCCAGCAAAAACGAGACCGCCCCGATTTGGATGCCACCGGGACGCCTTCTTCGGAAGGCCGTACGCCTCTACGTAAACGACAAGACTCTTCACTATTACGAATTCACCTATTTGTACCCATGGGTGAACAAGTACGGTGAATATCCCATGGGACATCCCACCTTCTTCTACCGCCCAGAACTCGATCCTGAATTCAACACTTACTTCGGCATCGCCAAGTGCACCATCTTACCGCCTTCCGATTTGTTTCATCCCGTCTTGCCGTATCGTTGTGGTAACAAGCTCGTCTTCCCGCTCTGTCGTACCTGCGCCGAAGAGAACATCGACCTCCCTCTTCTCCAGAAAGAATGGATTTGCCACCACACTTCCGAACAACGCGCCTCGACCGGGACCTGGTGCACGCCCGAACTGAAAAAGGCGGTCGAAAAAGGGTATCGGGTTTTAGACTTGCACGAAGTGTGGCACTTTCCCCAACGTCGTCGCGGTCTATTCCAAAAGTACGTCGACACTTGGTTGAAAATCAAAGAAGAAGCGAGCGGATTTCCTTCTCATTGCAGGACCGACGCATAACGTCACCAACACGTCGTCGATTACGAAGAGGGTGAAGGCATTCGTCTAAACCTAGAGAGCATCCGGAAGAATCCTGTCAAACGTACTGTGACCAAACTCATGCTGAACTCCATGTGGGGCAAATTCGGACAGCGTCTGGACAAGACCCACGTGGAAGAATTCACCGATTCTCGCGAACTACACACGTTCTTGACCAGTGGACGATAGAAAGTCACTTACATCAGCCCTCTCCATGAAAAACGCGTCGAAGTGCGCTACAAAGTCCACGACGACATGATCGACGTCAACCCCAACCTCAACATTTTCGTAGCCTGTTTCACGACCTGTCACGCTCGACGCAAGTTTTACGGAGAATTGGAACGACTCGATCAACGTGTGGTGTACTTTGACACGGACTCCATTGTCTTTACCAGAGAAGGAGACTACCAACCAGGCTTGGGCCAGTATCTAGGCGAGTTTAAGGAGGAACTGAAAGGCCATCATATCGTAGAACTTTGTGCGGGCCAAGAACTACGGCTACCTTACGTCCAACTGTAAGATCGAAGCCAAAATCCGAGGCATTACTCTCAACCGTGAAGGTTCCCGACAACTGAACTTTGACATCATGAAAAACAACGTCCTCTCCGAGATTCTTCAACCGACCGAAGATGGTAAAGCCCTGCACATTCCCGTACGAGAACGTCACAAGATCGTCCGTAATAACAAAACTTACGAACTGTATACTCAACCCAGGCAGAAAACGTATCGTCTTGTGGCCAACAAACGTGTGTTCCGTCAGGATCATCCTGATCCTTTCCTGACCTTTCCTTACGGGTACAGCGACGTCGACCCCGAACATTTAGCCCTGCTACTCTCCTAATCAAGTACACAAAAAAACCGAACGAACACTTTTTTATTGTAATTATTTTTTTTATTTTGAATATTAAACATCTTTGTCAGGATACATCTGCGAGTGTTTTTTTTATATATTGTCTTGTAGAGAAATGATCTTTTCTTTTTCCAAGTAGCGCACGGCCTCGCACAAGTTCTCAAACTGTTTTCCTTGCTCTTCTTCGGCTTTTTTGGCATGCCACCATATGTTTAGTACTCAGCGTACTTGAGCTTTTAGGCTATAGGCTTCTCGCGACTGGTAGCTGGCCAATTCACCGAAAATGTTCAGACGTGCTCTTTCTTTGGGCTGCGCTATCCATTTCTGCCAAAATTGCTCCACATTTTCAATGTTCCATGCACGGCAATAACCCAGCAAATCCTCGTACTCTTCGTCGTCAGTCTGGATAGTTTTGCCATTGGCACCAACATCCGTCGAGCAATTCGCCTGCTGCTTTAAAGAAAAAAATGTCGGGCAATCTGATAGGATTGGCGGGACTGAAACTCTAGCAATCACAGGTAGGGTCTCTGTCTGCCTTTGGGGGTCGTTCCCATCCTTCGGCCGGTCTACAACGCTCCGGGACTTTGTCTCTATCGTACCACGAGCCCTTTTGACTTTTTTTTTCCTTCTTCCTCCTCTTTCCTGATGCGCTTCCATCCTATCACCTCCATCCCTTCAAAAACACTGATCCCACTTTTGGTTTTGTTCCGCTTTTATACTGGTTTCTAGCTGGCACTGATTGGTTCACAACATATAGTCTCTCCATTCTTTTTCACTTTCACAACCATTTACCAATACCTCACAGGTTGACAGTCTCATGGCTCCATTCTTCTTATGACATATTCTAAACACAAATTTCACCATCACATCTTCATCCTGTTCTTTGGCCGTCCAATCTTCCAACACTTTTTCCAACTGTTGGCATTTAGAGTCGATGCGACCTTTCAACTCTTGACCCATTTCTGTTTTCACTCTCTTGGCTTTAGGCTCAAGAATCTTCGTTTGAACTCGTTCCTCTTCCATTTCTAGCACAAAAATGAAGTTAGCTACATTTAGAGCTCCTTTTATACTTTTATCATTAATGACGTTATCGTAGCCTTCGGTAGCTCAGTGGTAGAGCATAGGACTGTAGATCCATGGGTCGCGGGTTCGAGTTCCGTTCCAAGGATTTTTTTCTAGATGGCAGGTAAGGGTATTCTCACGTGTCCCACCCACAACAATTCACGGTCCTTATGATCCTTAGAGGTTCGATCATAGAAGCTCAATTCACCCCCTTTTTTACAGTGATAAGAGTAGTTATTTTGACAGTGATGGATGTATTTTGCACATATATGTCTTCCATAGAGTTGATGTCTTGGCTCTTTTAAACCGTTTTCAAAATTCCTCCATTGACATCCATTCAGTGTCGTGCATTGAATATCATCTCTTCTTATCCACTATCAAGTCTCGGCTGCCTTTCAAACGATAACAATTTCTCCGGATCCTTCTCATTTGTTTATTTCGTATCTTTTACCACACTTCTTTCCTTTCCTTCTCTTTCCTTTTCCTTTCTTCATTATCTTCTTTCCATTTCTTTATATTTTCTTCCTGCTCTTTCCAAAATCGTTTCATCGGTTCTTCATAGTGTCTATTCTTCCATTCTTTTTCTTCTTGCCGTTGCTTCTCTTTTTCTTCCTGCACTTTCTTCAAACGCAACGATCTTCTCATTTTTTTCGCTTGCCCTTGCGCTTCTTCCATTTCTACGACTAAAATGACCTTTGAAACGCACCGCGCACCCTTTTATACTAAAATAAAAACTTTTTGTTGATTGATGACGTCATTTCCGGCTTGGTCACCTCCCCTTCCTCCTAATTCTACCCCTATGACGTCATTCCCATACCAACCCTTGGACCAACAGCGCGCTTCCTTCCATCCCTTGGCTACCATAGCAACCAGATGATTGACAGGTCGGAACGCTCTCTGATTGGTCTGCATCCCTTTGATGCACCTCATTCATGGATAGTACTACTAATCTCACTCTTTGGAAAACGCCAAGCTTGAGAGCTCTGTTTTCTATAGATGCAATAGTCCACACTTGCATCCCCCCTTCAAGAACTTACTGGTATTTCCAAAATTTTTGCCAGTGGTATAAAAAGTAAATTTCGTTGTTGTTTTTACTTCAAATTCTCGTATAATATCGTTGGCTTCCTCCAAATTTCCAGCCCATTTCATTGAACTTTCTAGAAAGTTGTCATCAGACTTACGTGAAGCCGCGGTAGGCTTTTCGCATGCTGCATTTTTATTAAATTCCATAATTATTAAATCCAAAAACAGAAAACGAGTTAAAAAAATCCGTTAGAAAGACTAAGGATATTTCTTTGCACTAAGCAG
>JAOBAY020071643.1:0-20382 GCA_025331085.2 Zoanthus sociatus | reverse complement strand
TGATGTTGATTGTGATGATGATGTTGATTGTGATGATGATGTTGATTGTGATGATGATGTTGATTGTGATGATGTTGTTTGGATTTTGGTAAAAAAATGGTAAAATTTATTTTATGGGTTATGGGTTATGATTATAGAAAATGAATAAATATAAATGTGAACATAATAAAAGAAAATATGAATGTAAAAAATGTGGTGGAAGTTCAATTTTTGAACATGGAAGAATTAAATATGGATGTATTAAATGTGATGGAACTGAAATTTGTGAACATAAAAAGTAAGGAGAAGATGTGTTGAATGTGGAGGAAGTGAAATTTGTGAGCATGGTAAACGAAGATATAGGTGTGTTGAATGTGATGGATATGGGATTTGTATACAAAAAAAATAAGGACACACTGTGTTGAATGTCGTGGAATTGCAATTTGTGTGCATGGAAGACAAAAATATTATTGTGTTAAGTGTGAAGGATTTCGTATATGTGTACATAATAAAAGAAAATATAATTGTATTGAATGTGATGGGCGGGGAATGTGTGAACATAATAAAAGAAAATATTATTGTGGAATATGTGTAGGAGATAATTATTGTCAACAGGGTTTTGGAAAAAGAGAATGTCGTGAATGTAATGGGGAAGACTGAAATTTACAGTATTAATAAATAAAACAAAACGTGTATTAAATAGATGTAATGCATTTATACCACGAAGCAATGCTAGTGAAGCTAGCACCATATATTGGTTTCCAAGTCTTTAAGATATTTTATTTTTGATAAAACAACGAATTAAAATACCTTAAGAGAATAGATGAAATAATAAAAAAAACAATGATTTATCTAGGAAAATTAACAGATTCCAATCTAAAAGATCTTCTCATACAAGTTGGTGAAAATCCAAATGCCGTTGGTTAAGATGATAAGGTGCAATTATTAAAGAAACACACTATTGTTTTGGATCACTCCAAACTTGATGTATTAAAAAATATCGTAAAGTTAATGGGAATTCCCAGTTATAAAAAGAAAAATAAACTTGAACTTGTACGTTTAATAGATAATGCAGAACATATACCACAAAAAGAAACTATTCGAATAAGTGATATAGTCAAGCCTGTTAAATCAGATGTAACAATTAAATATACTACACTTGAAAAAACATTCAAGAATTCATTAGGTAGTATTAATAAAGGTATTGATAATGTGGAAGAATATGTTGAATCTGTTGTTAAAAGACCAGGTATTAAAAAGCGTTCGAAGCAAAAATTTACAATCTTGAAAAATAAAACCAAAAGAGCATAAAATAATTTAATGCTTTTCGACCAAGATTAGTAAATACTGCGTTCAAAGATTCGATTTTCAATTTTGAAATTAAAGCTGAAGATTATTATATTTCAGCTACAGATATAAATGAATTTGGTGATAATGTAAAACCACATATTGTTAATATAATTTCTGAACAAAAGGACTCTTATCAATATAAATTTTCATTAGGCGTTGAATATGTAAAAACAGATTTAAGAACAGGTGAACAAATTGATGACGTTTATTATCATAACTCAAAGAAAAGATCTATATCACCAGAATCATATGTTCTTGCTATAGAAATGTTTGATTATATAACAGGTGTTAAAATACCTGAATTTTTACAACGAGATTCTGATTGGGTTTTTAATAGAGTTATTATTCTAAATACACATGCATATATAGATAGACCAACAAAAGTTGCATCGTGGTTTGAATTACCTCAACATTTAAAAGATAAAAAGGCAATATTGAATGTAAAGAATCCAGACGATAGATGTTTTATGTGGTCTGTTATTGCTGGAATGCATTATAATGATATTAAATATAACCCAGAAAGAATTAATAATTTAAAAAAATATGTAGATAATTTTAATTTTGAAAATGTAAATTTTCCAACTGAATACAAAGACATTGATAAATTTGAACAACACAATGCAATACTGAATAGGTATAAACGTATTTGTTTATATTAATGAAACTAAAGTAATTAAATCAGACCGCATAAGTAAAAAGTATTTAAATTCAAATGATAAAGTATTAGATTTAATTTATTTGAGTAATGGTGATAATTATCATTATGCATTTTATTAAAAACTTTTTACGTGCAATTCATCTGAAATTAATAACAAACATCAGAAAAATAATTTTGTGTGTAGAAATTGTTCATAACCTTTTTCTAAAGAACAAAAGTCACGTATACATTACGATTATTGTAAAAATCATGCTGCGGCTATATTACAACCATATGTTGATGATGATGGTAATCCAATTGTGATTAAATTCAAAAGTTATCATAAACAATTAAAAATTCCTGTTTTTTATGTTGCTGATTTTGAAAATATGTTAATGAAACACAAAGATCCTAAGTTTAAAGATAGAAAACAATATCATAAACCAGCAAGTTATGATTTTTATCGTGGTTCATTTGATGTTAATGTGATTTCTGAATATAGATGTCAAAATATAATAACAGAAGAGGATGAAGATATTGCTGAAGAACATATTAAGGATTTACTTGATGATGTTAGATGTGTTTTCAATAGTTTTTATAGACCTATTAAAAAATAGTAATGACTTATCAGGATGGTATTGATTATGAGAATGCAGAGATTTGTCACATATGTGGTAAGGCATTAGATGATGATCGTGTACGCGATCATTGCCACGTTACCGGTGAATTTAGAGGTGCAGCACATAATAATTGTAATTTGCGGTATAGATTACCAAAGTTTTTCCCTGTATTATTTCATAATGTTGCTGGTTATGATTTTCATTTATTTGTTAAGAAAATAAGTAAATATGTAAAATCGATTAAGTGTATACCAAAAACAGATGAAAGATATATGTCATTTAGTGTTTTTATTGAAGTTGAATCATATATTGATAAAGAAACAGGTAAAGAAAAGTCTATTGCAACAGAAATAAGATTTTTAGATAGTTTTAAATTTTTTCTAGCAAGTCTTGAAGATTTAGTTAAAAATGTAGTCAACAACTGTAATTCAATTAATGATTTACGTAAAGCTTTACCAATTACATCTAGACATTTTATTGATGATGAACAATTTTCATTAGTTACAGGTAAATTAGCATGGCCATATGAATATTTTGATTCAAATAAAGTTCTTGATGAAGTTAAAATTCCAGAAAAGAAACAGCTTTTGGAAAGCTTCCATTGCAAATTTAGATTTTTCTCTCAAAACTTCGATGCCGTCAGAAAATTTGCCAATGGATGTCAGTTTAATGCCAAGATAAGTATATTGAGATACAGTATCCACAGAGTTTTTATCAAGAAAGAACTTGTATTTATGTTCCTTCCTTAACTTCTTTTGAAATATTACAACTTTTGTTTTCTTTAAGTTCACAGTTAGCTTCCATTCGTTGCAAAAGTCGTTTAAAATATTTAGTGCATTTTGAAGACCCGTTTGAGTGTGAGATAAAATCACTAAATCATCGGCGTATAAAAGTGTACTTAATTTGGTTCCGTCTGGTAAGATTAAAGGATTAACTTTATCTTGTTCTAACGAGACAGGTAAGTCGTTTATATATAAATTGAAGAGTAGCGGGCTCAACACACACCCTTGGCGTACTCCTTTACAGTAGCTAAAAGATCGAGTTTGATGATCATTAATTTTTACACTGCAAGTAGAATTTTGATACATACATTTTATGAGATTATATGTTTTTCCACAAACATCAGATTTAAGAAGTTTATAGAATAATCCTTTATGCCAAACACTATCAAAGGCTTTCTTTAAATCAACAAAACAAGCAAATATTTTACCGGGTTTAGATGAGTAAGTTACGTGATAATCAACCAAACCGTAGCATTTCCGGGCCTCTAATAAGTATTTCCCCTACATGCACAGCCTGCAACTTACACAAACTCAAGTTGAGGTTGATGATAATTGTCAGGCCATATGTTTAATCTCCTTGAGGGATACTCTGTCTCTAAACCAATTGCCGCTCATTGTTTTTCCATGTAATAATTGTATATATATCAGAACTTCTTTTTCCTAGTTAAATATGACTTGCACAAATTGACACTTTTAAAATCTAAACTAAGAGTTTATGTTTATAAAACTGTGCGACATGTCTCTTACAATGTTATTCTCATAATTTTAAGTTTATAAAAAGCCGAGAACTTTTGGTGGCTAAATTATATGAAAAACTTATCTCTTCTCGTTTTCGTTAGCGTAAATATACCAACATACTTTGAAATTAAAAAGCTCTTTTAGTTCAAGGCTAAAACCTCAGCTTCACAAAGAGTGCTTTTTCAGCTGGGTTCGCCTAAAACTATTGTGAAACTCCAAAAGTAAAAGCAAAATAGTTGTTCACTTGAAATATGAATTATTCAGAGTGTAATTTTCTTTATTGAGTGTCAAATCTTTTAGAAGAATAACGAGCGACAAACAAAGGATTTATCCCTGTTCCGCTAGAATCGGCGAATTTTTGCACAAGTGTCATTACAGTACACGTTCAACAGACAATGGCTGATAAACACAGGGTAGGGATGAAGCATGTCGGCTTTTTATCGCAGACCTTTATTCTCAAGTTTCAACAAAGGCTAAAAGATATTGCTTTGTAATTGTGGTAGCTAATTAAATTCAGTTTCACTAGCGTTTTTTTTTTGTGAAAGTAAGTGCTTTCTTGTTTTGTAACCTTTGTTTGGGAGTCTTTGACGATGCCGCACAGCCACAAAGCAAAGCCAAAGGGAAATTGAATGTTTTCCGAAACGTATATAAACTTACATATCAATTTTGTTTTGTTTCGAACAATTTTATCTAATTCCATTGACTACATTTCTATGAAGCAAGAAAGCCTACATTCATTTTCTTCTAAAGGAAGCTTGTACCGTTGGTTTTCTTTACTGTAATTAATTTTTAGTAACAATAGCTATTGATGTTTACAGTAAACCGCGGCCATTCTGTGTGATTGAGGGAAGAATGGCATTAAAAACACACCACTTCTTATCCCACTTAACAATATTAACCTTGTCATTTTAATAAAATTCTGACAATGACCCAGAAATACGTTATCACAAGTAAAAGATGCCGCGGAAACTTTGGTCCAAGGACCAACTGTCTGCCTTGGTAACCGAGACACATCTAACTGGAATTCAACCTTTCTTGGTCCGCTTTCAAGATATGGGGATCGGCTTGAAATAGAACACCTGCGTTATAAAATAAACATCACGAGGCTGGTAGATAAATGTCTTTATACCTGAAAAAAACGCCACTTGGCTAAACTATGCAACAATTTACTGGTATCAAAATTACTGTGTGCCAAAAATGATATAAAATTGATTACAATAACAAAGTATTTCCATGACTTTAGTGTTTTCAAGTTTTCTGTCAAACAATAATATTAATAAGTAATAATAATAATAATTGGAGGTGGATCTTTTAAAAGCGTGCGGGAAAGGCAAGTTACCGATCAGAAGACTGGTATATTTGATGACACACTGAAATTCTAAGACGAAAACCAGCTGAAAGGTAGGCGTACAGCTCCTAGGTTGTATACTGGAATGGCATTTAGGCGACTGCAAGCCGGTTCTCCCGAAGCGTTGCGAAGCGAGTCGCGAGGGAGAGCCAGCTTGCAGGCTAAATGCCATTCCACTTAACAGTTTTTGGGGTGTCATTTTTCAGTCGAATTTTATCAGTTTTCATTAACACTGTTTTACAATATTTGTTTATTAGCAAACAAACTACTTTGCCTTACAATCGATGTTGCTTTTTGAATTGTATTATTTCACAAACTTAAAGCATAGACTAGAGATAAATCAGAGGATATATATAATCGATCTCATTCGAAAACAGCAGTACCAGCACATTTTAATTTAACTCTCTCTCTCTCTCTCTCTCTCTCCATATATATACGCATTTTTTATGAGAACCAGTAAATTTCCCTTGGCTCATTGTTCTTTTTGGCTGCTTCATCCTCAATTTGTTCTTCAATTTAGTATTTCTGTGGGCGGTTTGAAATGATTGATCGTAGGAGGAACTTTTAATATTACATGAATACGTGTATCATTTGGAACAATAGTAGATACAATCAATAAACAGGGAAACGTTGCTTCTGTGTTTATTTTTTACTCTGTACATTGCGAACGTATATTACAAGATTCAGTTTCAACTAGAGACAGTTTCACTTTTTTCAGCCTCAGCCTTAGCATGTTCTTAAATAGTTCTTAATTTTCGGCCAATCATTTGTTCTATAAAGTTATATTAGTTATAAAAAAAGCGTATATATCCAGTGAGTAGTATTCCAATCATATGTGGGCAGGTTTTGATTGCTAAAAATTAGCGAAATGAAAATGCCAAACTGCATTACAAATTCTATATATAGACTATAGTTTTTTATAAAATAGAAACTTTTTACACGCGTACAGTATTTGACCATAAAATTCAGAACCTAACACCAACATGGAGTTAACCAGAAATTTGAAAATAGAGAGGGAGAAAGAAAGTTATGGCCAGACATGACGGTAAGAATAATCTAAAAGAAACTGAACGGTGTTGGGGGAGTACAAATAAGAAAAACAGAAAGATAAAAAAGAAGAGAGGAGAAATTGAAGGACAGGTATAAAGAGAGCTGAGAGGAAGAGAATTCTTAAGAAAAATATAAAAAGGAAGCTGTTTGAAAGAATAAAGAATTATAGAAAGAAGCGGCAAGGGAGGGAAGAAACGAGGAAAAATCATTAAAAAGAGTTTAATAAAGTCAAAAAGAGCTAGAGGCAACTGTATTGCAAACTAAATTGTTTAAACTCGAATATCAAACCACGTGTTCAGTTATAACTGAGGCACATATATAGTACATAGTGCGAGACTCTTGCCAAACCGAAAATGATTTTTTTTCTTGCCAAACCGAAAATGAAAATGTTTCGGCTAGATTGTTGTACACAACTGAAATACTTGTAATTATGTTTTAGAACATTTTAAATACATTTGTTTGCTCCATCTCAAAACGTCCACATTCATCAGACCAGCTTGCTTTGCCCGGCTTTACTATCTGTCGCTTTTATAGTTATTTCACCTTAACGTATCGCATTTTTATGAATACACTTGTTTCTCCATTATAATGTTTTGCTTTCCTTCTTGTTTTTCACTTCAATTGGTTATGATACTTGCAAAAATTTTGTTTTTGATAACGGTAACATGAGTTATGAATCAAACTGTTCAATCGAGTGCCGTTTCGTTAAAAACTAAAGAATCGAACACAAACTGACAAAATTATATTTATTGTGGGGAACCTTTAACTTCTTTTTAGCGTTGATTGTGTCAGTTTTACAATAATGTCGTCTTGCTGACGAACAAGCAGACGAAATGACTCATATAATGCTTGAAGAAAACCCTTTTTAAAGATTATAATAAATATTTTAAGATCATGATAATTGCTTACCAACACGCGGACCATCTTTTGTAGATGACAGGCGTAACTAGATATTTCTTCTCAAAGTATCCCATCTTTGTCTTTCTTTATTAGAATTATTGTTCTCCTTTCTTCTAGAATTTTGTTTTTCACTTCGAATGGTTACAATAATTGGCTGAGTATCTTCTCGATTTTTTTTATTTACCACTTGTAAATATTTGGTTTTTCATAACGGTTACTGATGGCTTACAAATCAAACTATGTTTCGTTGTTTTTTTAACATTGCCAAAATTTACGAAACAAAACTTTAACTATTGTGGAAAAACTTTCATTCCTTTAGCGTAGATTGTGTTTTCACAAAAATGTTCGTTGAAGGACAGGCCGAGACACCTTGTTACGTAGTGTTTGTGAAAAAAAAACCTTTGAAGATTATATTTATAATACGTTTTTATGATAATTGGTTATACCAACAGGCCTACGGTAAATTAGAGGGTTTATAAATTACTAATGTTTAGATAGTTTTAACTGCTTCTAACAATATGTAAACATAGATATCAAAACAGAATACGATCTCAAATTTATTCTCTTATCACATCTTAACACAAGGCAAATATTTAAGAATAAACACACAATGAGGTGTATTTTATATCCTTTCGTCTCAGTCGCCTGGCCTGCCGAGTGAGTTTTTCATTCTGCAACGGAACGCACGACGAAGGAACATTTATTTAAGTAAGTCATATTTCTTTTTAGATAATGCCATTGAAACTCAACTAAGTTCGTTCTACAACAACAAAGATATATGATATTTTTTATTATAAGTTATAAAGTTGCAGATAAGCTGTAAATTGTTGGTTTAATTGTTTAATATTACTCGTCTTTTAGTGTTTGTTGCAATTGATTCGGAAGACAGATAAGAGGCCGGACGAAAGTAGTTGGACTGGATAAAACGAAAGTGATTCGGAACTGATCTGTTAATTCTTTTTCTGAAGTGATCTGACTTTTGAAAATACAGAACTAGCCATTTAAAAAAACGAGAAACTCTGCTAAATCCATTTCCTTACTTTTTTACCACCGGAAGTTCCTTACCCATGCAACATAAAGAAGATATTTAAAGAGACCCCCACAGAGCTGTTGTTGGAATAGGCATTTAGATCTATTAAGGATTAAAGGGTTTGTAGAAAATTGCTTTAGAGCTTCTCAATATACAAAATATTACAATGAAATAATGCTCGACAGCTGAAACAAAATTAGCGTTTTGACAACAAATGAATTTACAGTTAGAGTTCGACAGTTTACACACAAAGAAACTAAATTTTTGCCTGCATTAAGTGGTACGTTTGTCTGAAATTCGATGTGATTTAGGCATTTTATCCTTTTAGTTTTACTGATCCTTTGAGTTGACCTTGCTGGATCACAACTTTGGAAAACTTTTGACAGACTTTAGTATGGTTACCTATGATATTTACCTGTGTTTCTTGTAGTTTAAAACAACTAAGTAAGTTTGAATGTGTTTTTCCCATAGATATTCACAGTTGTCGGCATTGAATTTTGAACAGAGCACAGAGTCCAATAAAAGCTTCAAATAGAAACGAAGAAAGAAAGAATTTAACTGAAGGAATTTTAGGATTTTTAAACAAGAGGTGCAACAAAGGCCATCAAACTTAGATTAAACATTTCAGTCGGAGAACCCCAACAGTTTTCAACTCTATTTGTACGGTGCTGCCAGTCGATTACAATATCCTATCAGTTAGCAAAGCAACCTAATACGAAGCAACCTCACTACCAGAGTAAGGTAAGATTAAAAAAGTAGCTTCAGTTCAGCATTGTTCGTACCATCAATCACTTGCTCTAAGACTTTTTAGTGCATCTGAAAACAGTAGAGAAATACTAAACTCAGTGCGGTAATTTTTAGTTCTCTGTGTTAGTAAACTGACTGATATATCAAGTTATGAAATGAAATAAGAATTCCAAATCTATCACAAAATGCATGGGGTGTGTGAGACATCTTAAAACTACTCACCAAAATATTATTAATTTTATCAGTAAGAGTAAATCGCCGAAGTACATATATTTTAATTTGATATTGGTGTGTTATGACCAAAAGCTATTGGGAAAAAAAAGCGAAATTACCAAAGTTTTTTTTGGCTTGATCAGTGATCTGCGAGGGGGGATGGGATGGAAGCAGGTTGACAGAAAAGGCAGAGGAGGTGCCTAAACATGATGTAGAATAGTTAAAAGGCCAAACTACTAACAATTAATTATAAACTTATATGCTTGTGAGGCGTATTTCCGCTCGAAATATGTAGAAAGACTCTAACCAAAACATAAATCGTTTTAGCTTTGAAATTTGTTAAAGAAATTATGTTATTCTTGATCGAAAATCTTCACTTTCTCGTATTTCGATCTAACTTTGATAACATTTACATAAAATTGTAAGTATATGTGTAAGAATTATTAAAATAATTAGCTAAAATATATAATAAAATCAACAAATGTTATAAACTATTGGAGAAACAAACCAATTCAGTTCAGTTCTTTTGATTGCATGTATTAAAGCAATTCAAGTTTCATGAGATACTAAGCAGCAAAAAGAACAGGTGAAAAGTTTTCAGTACAAGAAATAATGCGCTAATTTAAAACTCTGTTTAATAATACAACATTTTCAATAGAAAAAATAGAATTATTCAAACAAAATCATCATTGAGAAATTTACAGTATTTGAATATCATACTTTCATGAGGGGAATAATCATGTTATTTAATGCGAGGAGAACAAGTTCTCGAAGAAGGAATTTGAAAGTATATTTCACCATTATCTTACAGACTAAAAGCGTGACGTCGCCTTCTTTATTCTGTAGCAAGGTTTTAGTCTTTTTTAAAAAACAATGTGCAATATTCTGACTCTGCAGGCTCAAGATTCCATTTCTCACCTATACTCTTCCACCAATTTTTTCTGACAAGTTTATTTTTATCCTCTCTACTGAAAACTTGTAATGAGATTTGTACTGTTGTACTTCCTACAAAAGCTTTTAGTTACGTCTGAAGACTAAAGTAGCAGCCTCTATGATTGAAGTTGCATTGTAAAATTCATCTCATTGACGAGCGTTCTTCGTATGATCGTTTTCAAAAAATTCATAGTTATGTTACTCGTCTGGAAAAAATATGATTCTATCCAAACGACAATGATCGTCTCCATTGTTTCATTCGTCTTACACCCCCTCCCCTCCCCCCTTTATTCTCTCCCCGCCATAAAACATTTGGTGTGAAAGGTGAAGGGATAGAGGGATAGAAAACTGAAAGGTGGTCTGAGAAAAAGTAAAAATGTGCTGGAGAAGAAGCAGCAAGAACTATCGGGAAAGGAAAGCAGAGATATAAAATTATAATGACCTGCTAAGCAAAAAAAGAAGGGAGAGAGTTGAGTGGAAAGCTAAGAGTGAACTTGGGGAATGATACAAACTGAATGCGTTGGGGGATTAAGAAAGAAACTGAGAGGTGAAATGAACGGGGAAAAATATGAAAGGGCAATAAAAAAGAAACATGGGCCGGATTAAAGAAAAACTGATGGAAAATGAATGAGAAATTTCAAAAGAACGTATAGGGAAACCAGAGACAAGTAACATGGACATTGAAAAATATATGGAAGTATAGGCAAAACTTGGAATAGGATATGTTGATAAAATAGCACTTTGCACCTTCACTGCTAATTTATTAATTTGTAAGTGCAGTATATATTTAATACCTTTAATTTGCTTTATTTTATTCAAACTATTTTAATATACTTGACATTGAATATAAAACCAAATGCTGTCATGTTTAACTATAGCAATTCTATATCACTTATATGATGCGGTGTATATATATATATATATATACGAAGAGTGAGATCTTTTTAGCCCGTGATAGTCACAACCTGGGAATGGATTGGGACCATCCCTCTTTGTGGTGATGCTTTTGCTACTTTATAGTTTTATCAAAAGTGACCGAGAAGAAAGAGAAAGATCCTTTGAGGCAAACAGATGGGATACAGAACGCACCCTTGTGTTTCCCTTATTTTTTTGTCATTAAGTCTTGCAAACTCGTTTAAACCTTCAACACACTTTTAACTTTCCACCATCTTTCTTCTTCCTTCCCGGCTCTCCCTCTATATTCCCTCTTCCATCCTTTTGTTCATCCAGCATGGCTCCAAATAAATTATTACTTGCTTGAGAGTTTCAAAAAATTTCCTGATTCAAAAAATTATTACAAATATTATTTAAAATTTTTACTATATTTCTACAAGTAAATGGGGGAACATAAGCTTCCGGTAATTTTTAGTTTTAATGTCGTTATTGATGGAGACATAAATGGCACAAAGAAATGTAAAACTGATTGAGGGAGAGAAGCGTACAACAGTTGAACGTTCAAATAATGGCTTGAGGACTGAATAAGACTAGATTTAGTCTGATATTTGTAGGATAATGCAATCATAAAATACATAATAAGCAAACTCGTTCATATTAGCGAATCCCGAGATCATTTGAAGCAGCCCTTCATAGAAGAACACACGTTTTGCATTTACAGAAACATTTGAATTTTTAAATGTTTGAACACGATAAATATAATTTCAAACACCCTTTATGCCGTTTGCTTATTCTAAATGCTCCCTGTTGATTTACAGCTTTCCGAAAAACAAAGTTTGTCATGTTTTCATGTTTGTGAATTTACATATTGAAATCAGTCTCTAATATTTTTCTAAAGTTGTTTTTCTTTGTGGCATGAAAAACTGCTAAGATGAGTTCAAAAAAATGATTGTCCTAACCGTTCCAGAGTGAAGTATTGTTGAACATTTTTTATAATGTTGCGGCCAATAAATCCGCTGATAAAAGTCGGATTAGTGATAGGTAAATACCGCAGTGGGTTATGGAAATAACATCCGTATTTCTCTTTAGTCAACCGGTACGAACTCTTTATGAGGTTTTTTTGTCGGTAAAAGTTTGGATTAAAGTGGCACGTTCTTCCGGATTTGGATTTTTCAATGTTCTGATAAATGAAGGCCTCGGTGAAATGAAATTGGTTTTACTACAATTTAATAATTTCTAGCTTTTGTCAACTTTATGCCGCTTATTTAAATATCGGTGGAGAGAGATTAATCTATATTCCGCCCAATGAGAAGAAATAATTTTTGTCTTTTTAAAATCATAAATATGTAACTTTTAACAAGAAATGGGATCTTTATATTTTGCTTTACATTACTGTTTACAACGTGATTAATGCGCTGCTAAAATTCTCCAGCCAATTCATATAAAAGGCACAGTTCGTCCTTAAATGCAACTTAATATAGCAACAGTTTATTCAGTATTTCAGTGGGTTATTCAAATCGCGCAGGACTTGATTGGCTAAAAAGAGAGCAAAGGAAATTGCCGCGCGTTCATCATCATTTGCAAGGTAATCAACCGATTCTGTCCGCTTTCTATGCAGTATATAAATAAAACTTAGATCAGTTATCAGCTGAACTTGAATTGAAACTGATTTTTTATGTGACGAGATGCAAAATTTGTAAAAGTTTTTAGTTTTGACATAACAAATTCAGAGTTCTCGGCATCAACGCAATGTATTCCGCTTTTTGAAAAGGTTTTAATTGGCGGCCATTAAACGAACACCTACCGAAATGAAAAATAATTCTTTCGTTGGAGGCTAATAAGTCTCTGTGGGAGGAAGATTCAAAGACAGAAAGTCTCCAAAATATCATTTTAACGACTATAGCAGGTTTTACGTTCACTATCACCTAAAACAATAGGGAACTGGAAGACGATTAACAAAAGTTATTGTGGGAACTGACTGATTCAGTGATTGGACATCCTGACTAAAACACTTTTCTCATAGATTAAAAAAAAACATTTATTGTCTTATTGATGAGACAATTTTATTTGCCGCGAAGACATACTAACTCAAAACCTAGTTTAAATGATATGTATAACAAAATTTCTTAAATGTCTGTGACACTTGTATCACATCCACACAAGTTGCCGGTAAAATAAAATAACTGTCACAATTATAAGCTTAATCTAAAAACACGTTAGTAGTTGAAACTGAAATGATATACGGACAAGATCTTGCAATCTGAAACTATATTTAAAATAGATAAAAAATAAATGACTTTGCGGTTCAGTTTTTGAAGATCATTGACAAAATCGCATGACTCGTCCAAGCTTGCTATTGGTTGAACACGAGTGCAGCCGGTTTATCACTTTCTGCATGTGCCATCAAACTTCGGCCTCGAAGTAATCAATTCAACTTAATGTGTGTGAAAAAAACATCAAAAGTAAAACTAATTTAGGAGGTTTTATTGCAGTGGGATAAAGATAGCGGTGATGCAGTTTTATGTGCGGCAAGCGAAAGATGTGGTTCGTGATATCTCAAATTAATAAACTCGATTTTCTCTCATTGCATTGCGGATTTTTTTTTTGAGACCGACGCTTTAAGTTTCCTTTTTTCTTTGAGAACATATCAGTTTTCAGCTTGATATCAATTTTTGCGCTTTTGCAATGACATTTATATTAATCCTTAGTAAAAAAACAAAACATTTCAATCTGAAAAAAATCCATCGACTGAAGATGTTTCATCACATCTTATGACCAGTTTTTATTTTGGGAGTAATAACTTTTATTTCATTCTTTTATTAAAAGCGTTATTAAAGTTATCGTCAGGAAACAAAGTTTCAATTAAGGCGCTTTATTCAGCGGCGTTTTTTCTCGGCCACAATTACCCAGTGAATAACTTCTATTGGAGCGGCTGCCCTGTTAAGATGCATTGGATTATGAAAAATTAAAACCTACTTATAGTGCCGAGATGAGGAGTCCAAGGAGAATGAATATGGCAGCAGTGCCTTTTCAAAGGAAAGCAAATAAAGCGTTTACATTAAGCTTTGAGGCGCTTCCATGTTTTTATTTCATATTTGTGAAATTTTCTGTAATTTGTTTTGGGTGAACTAGAAATTGAACATGTGTATGTGGCGAAAGTTTTGGGTGTGTATAAAATCGTAAGATGAAAGAATAAATGCCTATTGTGGCTGGTTTTGATAAAGTGAGGGCCAGAACTGGTCGGCAAACTTAAAAACGATTTCATCGTTTCCCTTAGCTTATTTAATTAGCATTGAAATAAAGCGCGTACAATGAAAAGTTTGATAAATGCGAGTTCTTTTCGCCACGCCTCTGCCAGGTTTAATTTCTTCCCGTATCTTGTAATTTCCACTCGGCACGCTTTCAACTGTTTAAGTAGTCCCGAACTCGATAGAAACTCTTTTAAGGAAAGAAAACAAAATTTGGCTTTTAATTTGGCGGGTAACTAAAGTTTTGAATCTTACAAGAAATTCTGATCATGCAGCGATTCGGTTAATCCTTGCTTGTTCGACCACTAATGATTTTTTAATTATTTTCTGACAGATTAAATGATTGATGGGTGAGGGCGGTGCTGTGTGTGACGAGCCGGTTACTCGGCCCGCCGCGTCAGGACAAAAACACAAAACGTAGCTTCATTGAGTTGCACTTCACAGTGACCCAGCGAGCTAAGTTGTTGTTTTGGAAGGGCTCCATCAAACCTCTGCTACATAGCCGCGAAACATCATACCAACGGCCTATTTGCAAGTGACTCGCATAGTGTGTCATTCCTCATACGCTTGTCCTAGACGGACCCAATGTATAGATATAGTATGTCCTTCTAATTCTATCCCAAGACTGGTAAAATTTGACAATGAATACTTGCGGAGGCATCACTTGTTTTCTCGTCCTGTTTCATATGTGGGTTCACAAGATTCTCTGCACGGAAACGGCTTTTGTGGAACTGATTATTTATGAACATTCGGGAGGAGACTACACAACACAAACCTATGAATTAAAAGGGACATTTTCCATGGCAGGAGCAGCAACAAGCGCCGAGGGAGATATTGAACAGGTAACTTGAAATGATTTCTATGTTGTTGTTTATTCACCACATAAATCACTGCACAGCACATTCCATATTGAATTGCTATTCATCAAAGAAACGAAGTCGTCTCTATTTTATGTTAGCAGCTCATGATGGCATATTCTCTTTAACTAAAAATAACTGAACGTAAATTTACTCAAATTATGCGCTTAAGACGAAACGGAAAGGATCGAATTTGTAATGGAACGAGATCGTTTTAATAGGGGTATAGATCGCTTTCATTGAATGTCTTAACATTGAGCTCTGTATTATCATTATTCTCAAGTGCTTTTGGTCTCACGTCACGAGACTCGCTCAACCACTCGATTCAGGACAATAACCTGCTTGAGTGATGCATCGATTTCGAAACAAGCTCGTAAATTCACTCTCTAAAAACTTATTCACCGCTCAACGACCAGCAAACATGTTTATAAGTGTTTACTTGTTCAGAAAATCTGTAGTTTAGCCTGATTTGTGTCAGTGAGCAAGGTTACGGCCTGTTAAGCATTTGATTCTCGTAAAAAAAGAAGTATAACGTTTTAGCTTTTGATTTTAAGATACCAAATTAAGTAGCTAGTGTATTTCCGAATTAAGTGCTTGAAATCTCGCCTAAAACGTGACATCGCAACTTCAATCAATTAGGCAGATACGTTTCCCTTATGTGTCGTTTGAAAAGCATTTTTCGGTGTATCGCAGTGGGTTTTCCTACAGTTCTCACTTTATACAAAGCGCTTTTCCCCGAGTTATTCTTTAAGTGATACAGTTAAAAAATCTAGATGGTACATGCCAAGATTTTTCAAAGAGGGGTCGAAGGGTCATTTTTGTGTACTTGCTTCTTACAAATGTCGAAGAAACATTGATTTGCATTCCGGAAACACGACAGATGCGTTTTGGTTGAATGTTACCATGCCGAAGTCAAGTAAAACCCGACAGGAAACAACTTTGATTTAATACTTCTCGAAGAAAAGTTTAACGGATATACAAAATCTTTATTGTGGCGAGTTTTCCTTTTCAGTGAATGAGATTATATTTGATGTGTATTATCGAGCATTCCTTTTATCATTAAATGAGTCTGCCAGCCGCTACAACTTGGGCAACTTACATGACACAAACAGGCCACAGGTCGCCGGATGTCGAGTGGATTGTCTTCTCGTTATTAAACTTTCTTACACTTAACAGATCAAGTTCTAGGAAATTTACGCTAATAAAAGCTGTTATATAAGTTATAAGCCTGATACACTAGACGAACACACATCCAAAATGATAAATAGTAAGAATTCCGGTGTATTGACTTCGATTTAATTACAAAACTCTTAATTTATTTTTCTGTACCTCGGCATTTGACTTGTTTACTGCGCAGACAGAAAATTATTGTGGCTCGAAACACTGATTACGGGTCAAAGAAAACGAGCTAAATATAAGCTTTGTGCGATGTCCACATTGATTTGTGTAGCTTTGATGATCTTCGAAACTAATTAGAACTGATTTTGCGCTTCGGGAAGCTTTGGTCGAGCGTTAGAAATATATTACTCACTACACTAGCATTCAGTTCTTCACGTTATTTGGAGCTATAAATCATTCTGTCTCTTAAGTCTTATAAATTATTTGGCAGCTTTTAACGTGGCAAGTGTTAAGCTAATACCGGTTGTATAATTACATTACTTTATTTTACAGTTTCAAAGCTTTCTCAGTATTAATACTCCAAAAATCTTTGCCCTTTTTACAATAAATGTAATTACAATGGAGAGCCCACGCACAAAGATTTTGACCCAAGGCTTTTGGTAATTAAGGGGAGCAAGTAGCTCTTGAATTAAAAGAAGAACAATAAAATCATTTAGCGTTTAGATTGCTTTTGTCATGGCGGCGTTTTCACAGAGAAAGCGTGAACTATCAAATAAATCCTTTGTGAATTGTTTTCCTATCTCGGTGCTCGTTCTATGAGTATATCAAAATTTCTCCACTTTTCGTCAGTAGCATAGTATCTTACGCTTCTGTTGCAGAAATTCTCTCTTTGGTCTACAGTTATAAAATTAGCTCTGTGGCACACTAAAACAGTTTAGAAGAAGCCTCGGCGCAACATGAATTGGTAATAAATTATATTCGTAATTTTCTAAATTATTGTTGTTGGCCAATTTTAATTAAGAAAGGCACCGCTTTGATATAGTTTGCAAGTATACCTAAAACGAATGGTATGACAGTTCGAAAAGGAAGAAAGTGCAAATTCTTGACATAATTTGTTTTGTCAGCACGACGCAATGCGCAGATTTTTTATTAATTTAAAAACTTATGGCTTCGTATCGGTGTGAGGATAGCTCCGTTTATTTTTGTAGGTTTAAATCCGAGTTCTCCCGGTGACTCGACCCAAATCTCGACCCCGGTTCATATAAAACACATGTGCTAATAAAGGGTACTCGATGGTGCTTGTGTTAAAAACTGCTATGTTATTGTTTAGCCTGAGATAAGAGCAGTTAGAGTCAAGAGCTAGCTCTCCAGTTATTAATCTGAGAAGAATGGAAAACAACTTAAACATCCTGAATTGCAATAAAACCGACCAGGAGTCTTATCGCGTCGCGAACGGAGACGTTTGGAACTTCATCAAGTTGTTAACGAGTTTTACAGACAGTGTCCGTTGCATTCCAGAACTATCGCTCTTGGGAGGGTCACGAGATATAAGGGAACTTTATTCTTCCTCTGATCCTGATACTTGATAAATCATGTTTTTCTCAAGTGGTTTGAAACACTTATCCAGCAAGTTCTTGACCTTGGTCCAATAGAAAATTTTCACGCTGTGTCCAGTAGAACAATCAAAAATATAGTTTATAAATATAATCTATGATTATAAAAACTGGAGCATTTTCTTGAGCTTTCAATACCTCGCTGGGCATCTCTTAAAATCTAAAAATTTCTGTGTGTGTGACTTATTCTTCATCCTTAATCCGTAACCAAGGTGAACATGTTAGACAATCTTTCAGCATATCTCCCAGTTTTCGGCCCATGTAAACTATTTAACATTCGTTTCAGCTGTTTTAAAACAAGTTGAGATGTGAACAACGCAACTACACTTACAACCGTTGTCAATTTTTGAAATAATTTCAACCAAAAGTTGCACTCATTTATATGGTCACTTCCTTTTAATATTATTTATAATTGAGTAATATCTATAATCTTTTATTTTTTTAATATTCAATAACATTTGTATACTCTTCACAAAAATATGTTTTACAAGTGTCCTTTCATTTGTCGTTTTTAAAATGAAAGCTTAAATTTTACGAAGACATAACAATAAGAAGTCCTATGATACAAAACACAGTAAACTAGCCAAGTCTTTTTATATGTCTATAAGAATATATTACATATCAGAAGTTTCACATAGTGATGTGTGGAATGAATGGAACAATTAAAAGCTGGCCAGTCTCAGAAATTAAGGACATGAGTATGAAGTGAACAAAAAATGTGTGAATAACTATTTGGCATATTTGTGCAATAGAAAGAAATGGCACAGTTCCTAGCAACAACGAGAAAAGTTTTTTTGAATTGAAGCCAGTTAAGCGATGATCAAAATCGACTTACAGCTAATACTGATTGGATGTGGTGCTCTGCTCCGAGATCCTGCATGGACCATATAGTGGTTGCCTGAGGCACCTCCACACACTTTCGGTATAACCTCATAAAGTCACATCCTTGCGATCCAGTCCTGAGACTGCAATAAAGTTGAATAGGATATTGTCATTATCATTATTATGATGCAGTACTTAAGCAGTATTTGTATCATACAAAAATTCTAGTTTTTTGGACAAATTTGAATGTCTTTGTGTCGGTTTTGTTGTTTTTAAAGGTTTGACTTCAATAATTTTTATCGTTCCAGAGTTATAGGCTGCAGGCACTTTATGCCCCTGGGCCCATATAACAGGCCTGGAGATTTCAGAAATTTTTGGAAACCAGTTTTCGGTTCTGTGTATCAGATTTGTGGAAAACTGTCAGAAACCACTTTTTAATTAATGCTTCTCCTTTTTACTGCTTCTCTTATAGTTAGCATTTAATTTAAACAGTACCATATTTTGTTTCTCACAGAACACTAATTAACTATCAATTTCAGGTGCACCCTCTTGGTCTATGCAATACATCTAATGATGGCAAGTGGAAGAAGTATGGCTGGGTAGGCATTGTGAAGCTAACTGTCCCAGACAAAGACAATCCACCCTGTTTTACTCTGTTTGAAAAGGTTAGAGAAATTAAAGGCAAAACTACAAAAATAGTTCATTGATAAAAAATGTTTACTTATTGTCTAACTGCTGGTAATGAAAATAATCATAATATTGAAAATGATACAGTATTTAGGATTCATTTCTTTGCTCAAAGCAAAATTTCAGGACTTTTCCAGGTAATTTTTAGTTGCGCTGAACTTTTTCAAGGTGTCAGTATACAGGAGATACTCTAAGATAAAGTCAACTCAAATGCCAAAATACCAACTAGTCACAAATGAGCCCTGAAATTTGTTTGAGATTGTATATATATTGCAGTTTTCATTTCTATTTTCCCACTAACAAAAATTTTTTTATCATGTAAATTTAGGTTTTACATATAATAAAATTAATGCTTTCTTAAGCTGTGTGTAGGTTTAAACTATCAAATTACAAAGGTATATAGTTATTTACAATTTTTCAAACAGTTTTTACTGTAGTTTTCTGATTTTAACAATTTTTATTTCTTACCTTTTTACTGCTTTAGATGCAAAATCTACTCCAGTTTAATTGTTTTTGACCTTTTACTTAGTTTGATAATTATAGTTTTTAGGACTAGGACTAGGACCATCCCTATGGGCTAAAATAGACAAGAACATTCGATCAATGGATAATTTGGGGAAATTTAAACGCTATATCAGAAGAATCAATTTAGTAGATTTTATAAGAAATAATTGTGGGGGCTGTATTTTATGTAATTCTTAGCTCATAAACATATTTTTCATCTAATAGGGATAAAGTTTTTATTGTGGATTTGGGGGGAGGGGGATTTAGCATTTTATATATATATATATATATTATATAATTGTGTAGTTAGT